>SJYC01005602.1:0-132629 GCA_006408675.1 Madoqua kirkii | reverse complement strand
GTGGGAGAAGGGGGTGGGAAAGGGAGATGCGAGAGAGGACATAGGAGTGAAAGCACCTGAATGAGTCCTGTTCTAGCTGGGTCCGTGTGTGCAGCTGTTGCCCAGCTGGCCCATGGTTTGATCACATGCACCAGTAACTTCCTTTGTCCTGTGCCAGTTTAAAATGACTTCTCTATCTCTTGCCACTAGAGTCCTACATACTACATCACATGAACCACCTCTGAACTTGAAATATGCAAAACAGATGAAAGCCACTCACTAGTCCTGTACCCAGTTAACTGGGCTGAGTCTATGAAATGAAGGCTTTGCTTAATTGTAGAGAGCAGTGGATTTTGAAATCAGCCAAGCCGGCTTCCTCATTTTATAAAATCAATAGAAACCCAGACAAGGAAAGACACTAACTGGAGAGGAAGAAAAAGGTACAGGAAGGAAAAGATGCATGTGATCAGTTACATTGTAGCATTATATATATACATACACACAAGTATATTTAAACGTGGGGTTTAAAACATTCGGAACTAAAAAACGGATAATAAAAAAATGACACATTGCCATGCTGGTCTTTCTCTTCAGCTCCATTTACAGGACTGCTGTTGTGTGGTCTCCTTCATGTGCCTTTCCCTTTCTGGGTTTCTGTTTCATCTTTAAAAGGAAGGCTCTGGTTTGGCTGATCCAAAACCGATTTTATATTTCTTCCACAACTGCTATGCCTGGCTCAACCAGGAAAAGTATGACCTGAGTGGAGGTGAGAAAACAGGAAAGTGGAAGTCACCTGAGTCCTTCGTCCCTGCCTTTGCCTGGAGCTGATGGCCATAGATGCGGGAGCTTGGGCGTTCTCTGCACCTCCCTGCCAGAGCAGGGATAAGGCAGCAGCGGGCTCTGCGGTTACCATGGCAACCCACCGGCTGGCTTATCCTCTGTTTCCCTCTAGTGGACATCCAGGATACCTACAGCTCTGTCATTTTCCCCTTGGGCGGCCTGTTCCGTAGGCGGCTGTCCAGGGAGGAGGCTCTCCTACAGGCCTGCTCTGCTACGCCGTTCTGAGCCTTGGCGTCAGTGGGCCCGGTACCCATCCCACCAGTTCAGACATTCCAGCTTCTCTCCTAACCACTCACCCCTTCCAGCCAGAGTCTTGGGGTCCTTAAGGGCTCTTACCCAGGGCACTTCCAGAATTCCCCTAGAAACTGCAAAGTCCAATGTGATGTGAAATAAAACACTCTTCTTTCGACCAGACCCCATCTCTCACCCCAACAGCCCTTAATTAGAACTGCAGCTTCTGGAGCCACCTTTCCAGATGGACTTTGTCCATCCTTAGGATGGGGTCCCATAGACACAAGAGCCTGACCAGGATCCAAGCAGGGACCAGTGTGGTGTGGTCATTACCAGAGCTGGCTATGGCAGCCTCAGTTGGGAAACAAACAAGCCTACAGACAAACTAATCCAATGTGGGACTTGGTGGTGGTCGGTGGGTGGTGCGGATTTCCCTGGTGGTCCAGTGGCTAAGATTCTGAGCTCCCAATGCAGGGGCTGGGGTTCGATATCCCAACTAAGAGTTGGCATGCCACAGCTAAAGATCCTACATGCTGCAACTAAGACCCAGAGCAGCCAAATAAATACTTCTTAAAAAGTATATGCATGAATTTTAAAAAAAATGTGACTGGGCATGGGCAGTGACAAGGTTGGTGGTGCAGGGTACACTGGGAGCAGGCGTGGGGAAGGGGGACTCTCCCCAGGCTGAGCCAGAAAGAAAAGCTTGGTGGATGCGATGTCTGAGTTGAGGCTCCAAAGATGAACAGGCACGTGGGCTAGAGTAGAGATATGAAGGACAGTTATTAGTGGACTGGGAAGTCTTTGGAGTCTGCCTTTCCTGAGGATGCTGTTCTTCATCGGGGTCCATGGATCCTATCCTTGTCCTTTTCCTCTTCTCACCCTGCTCCCTCTCCCTGGGCAGTCTCCTCCAGCCCCAGGATTATAACCAGCATCCCTTTGCTATCTACCTTGTCACATGCAATCCCTTCTACCTGGACTGCCCTTGACTTACTTGCTGGGGAACCCATTGCTCAAGACCCACCTTGATATTCCCTCCTTTTTGGTGCCTTTTCAAAACCAATCTTTCAATCATACACCCATGTTACAAATTGCTATTGAGCACCAAGCATTAGGTCCAGAATGGATCCTACATTGTAACTGTCACCTGTCTCTCCCCAATTGACCAGGATCTCTTGGGGGTGAGGGCAGGCAGGATTATGTCTTTTGTTTTTCTAAACCTCAGCTTTCAAGATTCATTCCCTGTATGAATGGATAGCTGGCTGAATGAATTTAGGTATAGCATCTCCTTGTAAAACCACAAGAAACACCTCAGTTACCAGAGCTGGAACCCTCTGACTCCCAGTTCTGTCTCCTGACACTGTCCCCAAAGAATGTGGCCATATGTTATTAAACTGAAGTGAATTAAAATTTGCTTGAAATAACCACAGACTCCCCCGCTCCCCTGAGCCTGCAGTGACCATATTACATCTCTTCCAGGCACAGAAGTTTGACATTTCATTGCAAAGTCATTTTCTTCTCATTTCCTTATGTTGCTAAAATATTCTATTTCTCTTCACTTCCCCTTTGTGTTCCCATTACTCACATTTAGTTAAATTTATCTGCTGCCATTTAATCATCTGAGATAGGCTTGCTGGTGGGGACATTCTTAGGGCACTGCCTTCCAGACCATCTGTCTCCTCTGGGGCCACTCTGAAAACAGGACCCAGGTTCCTGCCCCAGGGCTTCTAGGCTGACCCCCAGACCTCCAGTTTGTCCCCAAGGCAACTCTGACTTGAGTCCCCTCATGCTCCCATACCGATAGCCTTCCTCACCCCAGCTTTCTCCTCTTCCGCTTCTGGGGGCCTGGTTTTCATTCTGCCTCTAAGCCTGGCATCTTCTAAAACCCCTTTGGTCACCCTGAGCAAGGGGCCTCATAACTGTCCTCTCATTGGGTTTCCTGAGTAAATCTTTAATGGTACAAGGTACCCAACAAGGTAGCCAGCGTGGGGGCCATTTGGTGCCTGCTTGGGACTCGGCCATATCCACCATGTTTCTGTGGCTGCTGAACACCTTTCTTCTTACCTGCCCACCTATCCACATCACATAAAGGTGGGAAGTATTCTTTTCCCTGGAGACAGTTGGCAAAGACCAGAAAGGTGACTTTGGCTTGGAGTAACTGTCACTAGGGAGCTGGGGTTGCCCTTGGGACTGAGGGCTTAGAACTGCTCAGGACAGGGGTGGTCAAGGCCCATGGCCACAGAGTCCCTGCCTGGACCCTGGCGGGGGGCAGGACCAGGAGCCCAGGATGGCTGCTATTTCCTGGGCATTTGCAGCGTGCTGGTTGCTGTGGGCACATCTGGAGAGCTGGGGCCATGAGTCTCCTCTTCCCAGGGGGATAGTGAAGGATGCTCGCTCCCCACCTCAAGCTTTGGGAAAGGGGCTTCTGGGAGACCACTGCAGAAAGCTCAAGACGTGTCCTTTGGCGCCTCAGGGACACAGTAAACTGGGGAGACTCATGCCAGAAAAATCCTGATGGAAGGAGACAGGCTGGCCAGATGGCTTTGCGGTGCAGCTAGGAGAGTAGTCATGTCGGGATCTGCCTGCCCGCCCAGAGATCAGGAGGGCAGAGGATGAACGAACATTTGCAGAGGATGAGAGGTGGCCGCTGACAGGAGAGAGCCAGCATGGGGCTGTCTCACGGCCTGATCAGAAAGCCTCCGGGAGGAACAAAAAGACATCAGCCAAGGGGTGAAGAAGGGGTCAGAAGGCGATTTAGCTTAGATTTCACCCAGGGGCTGGGAAAAAGGTATCTTCATAAGTACGTTTAAAGGACAAAGGGAGACAAAGATAAATTGTTTTATAGTTAGTTCTGTTTTATGAGTCATGTCTGTAGGCCTACACATAAATTACTCTTTTTCCTTAATGAAATGTACGTCATTCTTGTGTCAATTCAAAACAGCTTCATCTTTCTAGAACAAGGTCATATTTTCAGTCTTTACTCATCTATATTTTCTATGGTCTCCAGTTGCCCTGAGGTTAAAAACATCTATTATCTTTATTATATCTGAAATAGTTTATGCCCTAGAACTCTTATTTCAATTTTCACAACAACCCTGGAAGGGAAGGGCTCATGTTAGCCCTGTTCTGTTTTCAAGGGTCAGAAATTCAGAACGGGGCTAAAGGGTACCCAGCAGTGAGTGGCAGAGCAAAGTTTAATTGGAAAAGTCAGGCCTGTATTGGGGTGAGGTTGCAGGCAGTGGTGGTGCAACAGGGGATAAGGGCAGCCCTCCCCCGGGCTCCATCCCCACCCTAATTTTATATATATATATGCATATACATATTTATTTGGCTGGGTCAGGTCTTAATTGTGGCACATGGGAACTTCGTTGTGACTTGTGGGCTTAGTTGCCTCGAGGCATGTGGGATCTTAGTTTCTTGACCAAGGATCAAACCTTGATCCCCTGCATTGCCAGGCAGATTCGTAGCCGCTGCAGCACGAGGGAAGTCCCCCCACTTCCATCTTAAGTATGCACAGCTGTTGTTGAGATGCCCTCTGAGGATGTTCTGGGTGGGGCTTCCTGACAAACACCTATAGGACAGTGGCCCTGGCTGCTCAGGACTTTCACAAGAGTGCACGAACCACTCTGTCCCCTGGAGACCACCCCATGAAGGAGCCAGAAGGAGGTCTCCTTAGCTGATAGCCACTTTCACACTACTGGATCAAATGGGATGGCTAGAATTAGTGAGCCTAGAATCACGCTTGTGTGAGTTCAGGTTTTAGGGGGAGTAGGACCCAGAGCTAGGAGATGGGTGAGCAAGCATCCCCAGGTCCACACTGGGAGATGCTGGCTGTGACTGAGAGTTCTGGGAGGCTTGGAGGGCTCCCACTTTTGGTTCCAGCCCAGGATCTCCCTGGGTCCCTGCAGGGACACTCCCCCTTGTAACTTTGGCTATTGATGGTTCTATTCTCACAGCAATAACCCTCCAACTAAGAAACTAAAAAACTGGCTTTCACAAAAATCTTTCAATTCCCTGCCTTCACCGACCCACGCCAGATTCCTCCTTTCTTGACGCCACTTACTCATCAGCACTGTGTCTCTGAGAATGCTATGTGGTCCCAAGAAGGCCACTAGCCCTGCCTTGGTCCTCTAGCCTCTTTTCAGCCACTTTGTTTGCTTGGACTAGATGGAGAAAAATGGGAAGACTGGTCTAACACCTAGCCCTTTGTCCAGCATGTGGCTGTCGCTTGCAGGAGGTCCCATTGGTTTTTCTTAGCCAAATCTCACCTGCCTGGTAGGTCAAAGGGGATGTCCGCCAGAGGCTCAGACGCAGCTGGCATCAGACTGGTTTTGAGCGGGGGGCAGGGGAAGGTGAGGGGTAGGGGGGAAGGTGCGGGGTGTGTGTGTGTGTGTCTGTGTGTGTGTGTGTGTGTGTTGCCTTTTACTCTTTCCTGGAACTTCACAAGCAATTTAAAGTGACTGTGGTAGAGGCCACACTAGGGGTATTTGGCAGGTGCTATTTTCAATCGGAAGCTCCTCTTTCATTTTTTCTGATGAGGGGGTTTCAGCAGGTGTTGAAGAGTCTGAGGCAATAGAGGGTGAGCTGCAGTAAGCAGCGTGTCCGGCATCTAATTTGATTTGACTTGTTTTCCTGGCCATGCGAACCTGTAGCCAGGAATAAAAAGCACAGGCTGCGGGGGTGACGGCTCCCTGCCTCGTGTCTCCGGCTCTCTCCAGCCCGAGGGCTCGCTCTATAGCTACAGGGCCATGTGAAGGGAGCGCAGCCAAAGACTCCTGCTAGGCATACACAGCCTGGGAGATTGTTTCTGATTATGTTTGAAAAGCGCCAGAAAAATCTCTTCCCCAAACTTTCTGCAATTATGCAAGGAGGTGATTTATGAAGCATGGGTCAGACTGGGCCAGCTCTCCTGGTTGGCTAAAATTGGCCTAAAAAATAATGTGTGGTTGTCAGATCCTAAATTAAATGATTCAAATACTACTGCGGCTGATTAAAGGACTTTATTCAATTTCCTCTTGACCACATGCTCTTCTGTGAGGGCAAGAGAGATACCGTTTCTGGAAGAACTGCAGTGTTCGGAGACTGTTGATCTAATGTAATGGATGATGCTTATTAAATATGATTCCCCCTCCCTTCTTTGATGAAAGGTGAGACTAAAGAGGGAGGAGGAAATGAGTTCTGTTTGTTTTACTATGAACGACCCTCCCTCTGCCAGGCATCTGGTTAGGAGCCTCCAGAGTGAACGAACCAAGGCTGGGTGGCTAAAGAATTTTTAAGGATCCTTAAGAGACATCTAGGCAATAATAACAAAGGTCAACAAATGAAACTCAAGCCTGAGTAAACAGATTAAAACAGTGAATGCATCTGGGACTCTAGCAGACAGTCTTTAGTGGTACCTGCCGCGGGACTCTCGAGAGCGCCCAGAGACTGGCAGGAGAGACAGCCCTGTGCTGGTCCGTCCGTGTCCTCCCTTCTTGGCCCCGCTGACTGGAGCAGGAGAGGACTGTGACCCGAAACAACCCATCCAGAGACACGCAGCACATCGTGGCAAACAGCAGGTGAGCGAGCTCGGGAGCATGACGGCGGAAGTCCAGTACCAAGGCGGTGAGCGGCTGGTGCAGACGCGGAGAGGAGGAGGGCAGAGGTCAGGAGCTGGGGTCGGCAGTGTGTTCCGATGGGAGAAAGCAGACACTATCCAGAAGCGGAAGCTAGGAGACGGGAAAGGAAACTCAGAGTGAAGGGGAAACCAAGGATCTGCTGGTCAGGTGAGAGGAGAGCAAAGCAGGCTCAGAAAGGGGTATTTGGCAGGTGCTATTTTCAATCGGAAGCTCCTCTTTCATTTTTTCTGATGAGGGGGTTTCAGCAGGTGTTGAAGAGTCTGAGGCAATAGAGGGTGAGCTGCAGTAAGCAGCGTGTCCGGCATCTAATTTGATTTGACTTGTTTTCCTGGCCATGCGAACCTGTAGCCAGGAATAAAAAGCACAGGCTGCGGGGGTGACGGCTCCCTGCCTCGTGTCTCCGGCTCTCTCCAGCCCGAGGGCTCGCTCTATAGCTACAGGGCCATGTGAAGGGAGCGCAGCCAAAGACTCCTGCTAGGCATACACAGCCTGGGAGATTGTTTCTGATTATGTTTGAAAAGCGCCAGAAAAATCTCTTCCCCAAACTTTCTGCAATTTGCAAGGAGGTGATTTATGAAGCATGGGTCAGACTGGGCCAGCTCTCCTGGTTGGCTAAAATTGGCCTAAAAAATAATGTGTGGTTGTCAGATCCTAAATTAAATGATTCAAATACTACTGCGGCTGATTAAAGGACTTTATTCAATTTCCTCTTGACCACATGCTCTTCTGTGAGGGCAAGAGAGATACCGTTTCTGGAAGAACTGCAGTGTTCGGAGACTGTTGATCTAATGTAATGGATGATGCTTATTAAATATGATTCCCCCTCCCTTCTTTGATGAAAGGTGAGACTAAAGAGGGAGGAGGAAATGAGTTCTGTTTGTTTTACTATGAACGACCCTCCCTCTGCCAGGCATCTGGTTAGGAGCCTCCAGAGTGAACGAACCAAGGCTGGGTGGCTAAAGAATTTTTAAGGATCCTTAAGAGACATCTAGGCAATAATAACAAAGGTCAACAAATGAAACTCAAGCCTGAGTAAACAGATTAAAACAGTGAATGCATCTGGGACTCTAGCAGACAGTCTTTAGTGGTACCTGCCGCGGGACTCTCGAGAGCGCCCAGAGACTGGCAGGAGAGACAGCCCTGTGCTGGTCCGTCCGTGTCCTCCCTTCTTGGCCCCGCTGACTGGAGCAGGAGAGGACTGTGACCCGAAACAACCCATCCAGAGACACGCAGCACATCGTGGCAAACAGCAGGTGAGCGAGCTCGGGAGCATGACGGCGGAAGTCCAGTACCAAGGCGGTGAGCGGCTGGTGCAGACGCGGAGAGGAGGAGGGCAGAGGTCAGGAGCTGGGGTCGGCAGTGTGTTCCGATGGGAGAAAGCAGACACTATCCGGAAGCGGAAGCTAGGAGACGGGAAAGGAAACTCAGAGTGAAGGGGAAACCAAGGATCTGCTGGTCAGGTGAGAGGAGAGCAAAGCAGGCTCAGAGACTGAATGAACCTGAGACGAGGAGAAGCCCGCTGGCCCCGGAGCGGCCCTTCCCCCTGGCTGCCGTCTGTGCCGGGCTCTGGCCCAGTTTAGCTCGTCTTGAAAACCCCTTGGTAAGGTGGCCTAAGCAGGACTCTAAAGAGCCCAGGGGGACACAAGAATCAACAGAAGTTTCCAGCACTGAACAACAGGGCCGTTCACCATATGAAACCCAGGCAATTTATAGAGAGTGAGTCATCTAATCTCAAAGGGATGTGATGAGGCGAAACCAGCAGGGACAGGAATGGCCTTTCGGCCGCAGCAAGAAGGAGCGTGGCAGGCACTGGGCAAGAACTGGGTTCGCCTCCTCCGGGGCCACCCCTGACCCTCCTCTGGGCTTCTGTCTCTGGAGGAAAGCAGGCCCTGCAGACGACAGTCATGTCCTGGCGCTTCTACTCCAGGGCGACAGTCAGGGACCTCACTGAAGGGAAGTTCGCTTGTGAATCCCAGGGGCTGCCTAGATCTGGAGAGGCAGAGAGACCATGGAGGCCTGGGCACCCACGACCCCATCGGGCCCATCAGGAGGTGCTCCCTGTGCGGGCCGCTCCCTCAGAGTTGGGGGTTTGGGTTGGATGGTCCCCTGGTCATCAAACCTCTATCATCACATTTCACAGGGCTGACTTTTGCTGCCATCCCAGCTGAGAAGGGCAGAATCTAGGTTAGTTATCTCCGCCCAAATAATCGTGGGGGCTTTGCTTCCAATTCCCCACATCACACCCTCCTCTGCTGAGACACATGGGGTCAGCTGTCATATGGGACTGGTTGCAGAAAAGTGAGCGAATGCCCAGGGCATTTCCTTCACTTGATGGTTAGCAGGCAAGACCTCCCTGAACACCTCCCATGGCCTGGGGACTGGTGATGAACCAGGGAGGCGGGACAGGAGCCCACCACCTCCTGTCCACGCAGACAGCGCCTTCAGCACTGACCTCAGGGACTCGACCAACGCTCCTCCCACTGACATCCATCAGGCTCCCTCCTTCTCTTTCTTTAGGTCTCAGCTCAAGCGTCACCTTCTCAGAGAAGTTCAGTTATCGCCTGATTTAAACAGGTCCCCTTCTCCCTACCCTGTTTTTTTCCCCCATGCCCTACCCCATGTGCCATAGAATACGATTTCATGTTCACTGTCTGTCTCTTCCCACTGGAGTGTAAGCTTAAAGTTTTGTATGTTTTGGCATCTATTCCCCTGCATCTGAAATAGGGCCTGGCTCACAATAGGCATCCAATAAATACTTGTAGAATAAATTAATTTACCAAATAGTTTTAATTTACACTTTACTTTTTAGCCAGAGTACATGTTTTTCATATGCTGAGAAACAGTCTGGTACTGTGAGAAAGGTCCTAGATTCTGGTGCCAGGCTGCGCAGATAGATACTGGCCCTGCCGCTTACTTTATAACCTTGAGCAAGTCACTTAGCCTCCTGTGCCTCAGTTTACTCATCTGTGGGATGGGGATACTCCCTAGTAATGCTTTTGAGATTTAAAGGAGTTGATGCATATAAGGGCTCGCAACAGATCCTGCCTATGTAAATATCACCTTAATGTTTTATTGGGCGTTTGTGTTTCATTTCAAATGTCTCTGTTCCTGTCCTTTGACCACATTTATGGGGGTACTTTTTCTAATTGATGGGCAGGCCCTTTAAGCCAGTGCCCTCCTGGGTGTGTGCTGCACATTCAGGGCTCACACCGCCTCCAGAGGGCGCCTGGGTCCCACTGGCACTGGGGCACAGAACTCCAGATGGAGCTAAGACCTGTAGGTTCATCCCCCTCCACCCACTCCCCGACCCAGGGACAGGGAGCTGGCGAGGGGTCCAGCGTGGATGGCTGGATGCATTGTCTGGGGAGCACAGCCTCCCAGATCGGCCCCCACTTTGGATGATATCACCACCCACCACCCCCACTGCACCCTGCAGAAGCAAGCAGGGATGTGCAAGGGTCTCGGAGGATGACCCTGCAGGTTGCCCACTACTCAAGCGAAAGGAAGCCCTGGTTATTTTCCTTGGGAGAATTTGTACGTTAACATGTCTTCATGGGTGTCTCACTGTGATGGGAGAAACTAGGGACAGAAGCGGGAGTGGGATGGGGTCAGGGGAGTGGGAGGGAACCGGGGTGGGGTTCCTGCCAGCCTGGCTAGTGGGGTCCTCAGGCAGCGGCTCCCTGCCCAAGCAGGGGTCTTAGACAGCAGCACCTGGAGCCAGGGAGGCAGATGAGGGGCTTCAGGGTGGGATAGACATAGGGTCCAAGCTGGGAACAAGGGGACACAGAGTCCTCAGGGCTGCTGGCCAGAGACCCCTGAGAGACACAGGATGCAGGCTGTGGCTAAGACTAGGCGGGGTCCAGTGTGGCCGAGGCAAGTGGACGGGCGTCAGGGCAGCTTGTGACCTGGATCGGGGGAGGGGGCGATCACACCTCATAAGAGTTACCTAGGATGAACACGGGTCTTTGAAGTGGGAAAAGGGTGAGTCAGGGCCCAGAGCAAGCACTGGGAAGTGAGGGGAGAGCATGAAAAAGCCTCAGAGGTAGTTTTGGGGTTTTGTTTAAGGGCCCAGAAGCCATGGTCTTCAGGGGTGTTTGGGGAGGGGGGCTGGAGAATAAGCAACAACCCCCAGGGGTTGTGGGGAAGCTGTGGTGGGAGGGGCGAGTTGACAAAGTAGGAGATGGACAGAGAGGCGAGCACGCTTCCATGGGATGGGGCCTGTGGTGGGAGGACAGCAGAGGGGAGCAGGGGAGAAGATAGGAGACTTTGCTGGCTGGGCGTGGGAGGGAGACTGGGCAGGCCCCAAAGCACCCCAGGGCCTCTGGATAGAGGCCACGACAGCAGAGCCCTCGCCCGTGCCCTGAACTCCCTCCACTGCTGCTGCTGCTTCGCAGGACCCCTCTCCTGTCAAGAACCCCCAGCGCCACGACAGGGTCCTTTGGAAGGAGGGAGCCTTGGGCTCTCAGCACACACCCAGGAGCAGCACACGTGAGAAAGCTCCCGGAAGCCTTTAGTGCTTTAAAGGACCCTGGGCTTGGCGTGCTGGCCCCATTAGAGGGAACATTTTCTCACAATGGAGGCACAAGTAGGTTGTTTGATGGTAATTGCTTTTCTAACCCATAGAGAAAGTGCATCACAAACCCACCGCAATTAAGTGAAGTGGTCACAGTCCTCTTTCTTTTTTGATTTAGAGCTAT
Source organism: Madoqua kirkii (assembly GCA_006408675.1). NCBI lineage: Eukaryota > Metazoa > Chordata > Mammalia > Artiodactyla > Bovidae > Madoqua > Madoqua kirkii. The sequence continues at coordinate 121,267 of SJYC01005602.1, read as the reverse complement.
TTAGAAATATAAGTAGCTGACTTTGCTTCCAGGGTGTTTTTTTTTTTTTTCCTTCTTTTCCCTCAACTGAATTTTTATTTTTTTTCTTTTGAATCCCATTAAATAATCTAAGTGCTCCAGGAGGGAAGAATGAAAAGATGTTTGCGTTTCCAGCTCTGCAGCCAACCACTGTTCAGATAATACCCTCAGTGAGTAACCTGGGAGTTTAATATCCTCAAATATTTATAATTATGTAAAAATAGCCCTAAGAAACATTCAGCTTACTCACAGCTAGGTAATTATCCATATCCAACATTCACAGACTCAGAGCTGCTTCTCAAAGTTCAGGGGCATTCCTCTGCCACCCGAGGCATTCTGGGTACGTGGAATCAGTGGGCAGATCCCTAAAGGGGCAAGGAGATGGCTTGTACAGGTCCCTCTCCCGGGCACACTGCAGCCCCCTCCTCTGCTAGGTTTCAGATCCCTTTTCCTGGGTTGGAAAGATTCCCTGGAGAAGGGAACAGCTACCCACTCCAGTATTCCGGCCTGGACTATACCCCTGTATAGTCCATGGGGTAGCAGAGTCGGACACGACTGAGCAACTTTCACTTTTCCTTCGTCAGAGCAAGAAAAGTCCCATCGTGCAGAGCAGATGGTGCCCAGCCTCTCTGGTCATGACGAGGAGTCACTGCATTGTACAAACATGCACAAAAAGAAGGCTCAGTCATTCCCAAGAAATCCTTTAGTCAACCCAGGGGTGAAGTCCCACACCTGGAGTATCCATGGAGCCTCGGATGCCACCTGGAAAAGGATGCTCTGATTAGGTGAGCAGGGATAAGCACACTCTACTCCGTGGTCCTTTGGAGAGGCACAGTGCACAGCCTCTATTAATACATTTCCCCCTTCCTCTCGTCTCTCTTGCTGCTCTCTCTGCTCCACGCACATTTCCAGAAGAATATCAAGAAAACTATTTTCCCTGCATAATTATCCGCCTCCTCCCCACCCACCTACACACATCTTTCCTGCTTTGAAGTGGCAGCTGCTCTGATATCTTTAAGTGGACTGCACTCTGCATTTACCAGTCAGGTAGAGTTAAAGGGGTTGGAGAAGGCAATGGCACCCCACTCCAGTACTCTTGCCTGGAAAATCCCATGGATGGAGGAGCCTGATGGGCTGCAGTCCATGGGGTCTCGAAGAGTCAGGCACGATTGAGTGACTTCACTTTCACTTTTCACTTTCATGCATTAGAGAAGGAAATGGCAACCCACTCCAGTGTTCTTGCCTGGAGAATCCCAAGGATGGGGGAGCCTAGTGGGCTGCCGTCTATGGGGTCGCACAGAGTCGGACACGACTGAAGTGACTTCGCAGCTTAGCAAAGTTAAAGGTAGGGAGCCTCAGCCAGGCCGGAGGTGAGGAACCTCAGCACCAGCCCTCCCCTCACCAGACCCGCTGCCCCTTGGTTCCTCTGTCTGATTGAGGGCACTTGCCCACCTCTCCTGGGCTGGGGGTGCAAGTCTATGGGTCCCTGAATGGGTCACCAACATTCTGAACCCAGGCAGCCCCAGTCCTGACCTTGCAACCGCATTGGAACTTCCTGTTTAATGAGATCAGCTAGCATGCTCTCAGCTGGAGGTGACAGATAACCCAGCCCAAACTAATACAACAGACTGGGGTGGTTCATGCAGTCTCAGAGGCCAGAGGTAGCCTATGTTCCAGCTGAGCAGGGCAGTGTCTCCATCACCCTGGACTATCAGGCCTGCTTGCCTCTGGACCTCATCCCCAGCCTGGCCACACTCAAAACCACAAATGGGACAAATTTGTTCCAAACCCATGCCCCCATATCTGTGCTCTGACCACTCAGAAGAGTCAGTAGGTCTTTCTCCAGATGATTAAGATAACATGTCTCAGGGGCCCTTCAAAAGTTCCCTTGGTCTGGTTGACCCAGCTTGGGTCTGAGGTCCACCCCTTAGCCAATCACTGGGGCCAGGTGGACAGATGTGCTGATTCATTTCACTTAATCAAGGCCCACCATGCAGCTGGGGGCAGGTGGGAAGTCCACAGGCTGCTGGGGGAAGGATGGATATCCCAATAAAATGTGGAACAGGGTAACAAGGGAAGGGAGAATGGATGCCAGAGGCCACAGTGGCGAATGTCCATTTCTCTGGGTAACTCACCTTTGAGAAGCAGAGGTGAACTTCTTTCTCTGTGCACCTCAATAATGAGATTTCCCAAGTAGGGTCCTTGCCTCTCTTGTGTCTCTGGTGCCTGGAACACTGGCTGACCAACCAGGTGCTCTACCAGTATGAGTGGGAGGAAGGGATCAAAGAGAGGGGAAACAGGGAAGCCGACTCCCTGCTGGCTTGGTGTGGCTGGCTCTGGGCTCTGGGTGAGTTGATGGACTGTCAGCCCTGGGATCAATGGAGCTGGCTGGCTGGGGGCCCACATGCCCTTCTCCACAGGCCTTGCTTCTGAGATGACCAGGAGGAGGGAGAGCTTTCATCAACAGATCTGTGTGTGCCTGGCCTGTAAATATTTCACTACCTAGGCTACAGGGGCAATTCAATAAAATTCTGGAAGCATCTGTGGAACATCTACTTAGGCCAGGTCCAGGAATGGGTAGTGCAGAGCTCAGAGCAAGTGGACAAGACACAGCAAGCCTGTGCCTTGTGGGTGTGGATGCGGGCCACAACAAAGCTGGCACAGAATCAGGGGCACTCCATCACCAGAGGTGGGGGGGCCCCCTCAGGGCCCCCTCTGTGTCACCTGAGGTCTGTCTCTCTGCAGCCAGGTGGAGCCCCTAGGTGCCCTTGTATAGATGCTGGGTGTGCTGGACATTTTCCTTTTATAAACACACAGTTTGTGAGAAATCAATCCAAACCTGCATGTTTTCACCTTAGATGCTAAGGCTTGAAGGGCAGAGCACCTCTCCAACTTTCCTTATGAGGAAGTCGGTACCTTGGACATAATGTCCAGCTTCCTTGAGAGCTCTTCTTAGTAAGAGGAATACATTTATTTCTTCAGGAAAATAATCTGTTGCTCTAAATTTTTAAAAACTGCCTTAATCTCTATGCCTAATTCCAGAGTGGATGTGTGTTCAATGTCAGGGGTCAGGAGACAGCCCAGGTCAGGTGCTCGGGCAGTGGCGAGAAGGGATCCTGCGGCCTTGCAAATCCAGCTCCCCTTTTCCAAGAAACAGAAAGAGGAATAAAATGAATGAGAGCCACATGGCAGCATGTAACATAAGGGATGCAGTAGGGACTTTGTTAGTAACCCTTCTGGCAGCTCTTTCCTGGATTGACCCCTTCACTGAGACCCCCTGGATCCTCTGGGTCTGGGAGTAGCTGGGTCACCTAAAGGGGCACTCTTGGGGCTGGGATCCATGGTGTGTTCAGTGGGAGTCTGTGTTGGTCACCCCCAACATGGGGGGGAGGGCACTGCTTCCCCCTCCCTGGCTATTCTGGTGCATTCACCAGACAAAGGTGTCCATTCACCTTGCAAATAAATGTTTGTTGTGCATCACCCATGTTTCAAGTTCTGTTCTAGATGTTGGGTCTGAAATGCTGGGCTACCTGATTCTCAGGACTGAAGAGGGTCTCCGTGTTCTCCCCGTTTTCTCAGCCCTAAGGAGGAGGCGTGGCTGAGAACAGGTGCCAAGGAAATTTCCAATCCAGGCTTCTCCCTGGGCAGACTGTGTTCCTAGAATACACGTGGGCTTTTCTCACTGACATGTCGAGCAGGCAAGTGCATACCTATGCCATTCACGTTCAAGGCTGCCTTACCAGACACTGGGAGAGCATCCCTGAATAAATCTCACAGGCTTTAGTGGGAAGAATCCCCAGTGACTCTCAAGTTCATCTCTCTTGTTTGATGGATGAGCAAACTGAGGCCCAGGGAGGCTGGAAGTTTGCCCAGGAGCCCATTAAAGCAGGACGGGGACGGAGTGGTGAACCGAGTCCCGGACTCCTGATCCCCAGGGCAACATTTCTATCAGATGGATTAATCAGGAAAAAGCCCAGCAGTATCTGCTGAGAATGAGGGGACTCGGGTGAACCGCCTGCACTGGGATAACTGCTTTCTGGGCGTTATGTCATTTTCTAGGGTGTCCAGCTGTCCTGGTTTGTCCACTACTGAGACACTTCCCTGAAAGTAGGACTTCCAGTGTAAAAATGGAAAAGTCCCAGGAACTTCCCTGGTGGTCCAGCGGCTAACCCTGCACTCCCAGTGATGCAGGAAGTCTGGGTCAGACCCCACATGCCACAACCAAGAGTTTGCATGCTGCAACTAAGAGTTCACACGCCGCAACTAAACATCCCGCCTGCTGCAGTGGAGATCAGAGATCCTGTGTGCTGCAGTTAGGACCCAGCACGTCAAATAAATAGATGAAAACAAACAGTTAACGATAACGAGAAGTCCCAAATGGAACGAGTTAGTCACCCTACATTTAACCCTCTCAAAACCTTATGAAGGAACCACCACTGCCGCTTCCATTTTTTCTTTTTTTTAATTTATTTTTTATTGAAGGATTACTGCTTTACAGAATTTTGTTGTTTTCTGTCAAACCTCAACATGAATCATCCATAGGTATGCATATATCCCCTCCCTTTTGAACCTTCCTCCCATCTCCCTCCCCATCCCACTCCTCTAGGTTGATACAGAGTCCCTGTTTGAGTTTTCTGAGCCATGCAGCAAATTCCCATTGGCTATCTCTCTATTTTACATATGGTGATGTAAGTTTCCATGTTATTCTTTCCATACATTTCACCCTCTCCTCCCCTCTCCCCATGTCCATAATGCCGCTTCCATTTTAAAGATAAGAAAACCAAGGTTCAGAGATAGCATGTGACATGTTAAAGGTCTCACAGTCAGTAAATAAAAGCAGCAGCCTTGGAACCCAGAAAATTCAACTGCAGAGCCCACCAGCCGAATCACCAAGTCAAATCAGGGACGTTTCCTAAAGAAGGAGGAAACTTGCAAAGTTTGGCCTGTGAGCACATGTATCTGGGAGACTGTTTTTTTCTGGAAGAAGAGTCTAAGGCACTGATCAGAGGTTATAGGGGCTTAGGACCCCATAGAGGCTGAAGAGAAGGTCTGGCGGAGGCATCACAATGATTCCTATGCCAAGTTCAGTTCCCTTTTGCTCTGAAGACCAGAAAAGGACTCATGTGTAAGATCAGGCCTCTCAGGGTTCATGTGCAACCGCAGGAAAATACAGAAGATGTGGGCTGCACAGTTCTGGATGGGTCCTGAGGAGTTGTGAAACTGTCTTCCTTGGAAGTGCTTGCAGAGGGGAGTGGAGAAGGCAATGGCACCCCACTCCAGTATTCTTGCCTGGAAAATCCCATGGATGGAGGAGCCTGGTGGGCTGCAGTCCATGGGGTCACTAAGAGTCGGACACGACTGAGCGACTTCGCTTTCACTTCTCACTTTCATGCACTGGAGAAGGAAATGGCAACCCACTCCAGTGTTCTTGCCTGGAGAATCCCAGGGACGGGGGAGCCTGGTGGGGTACCATCTATGTGGTCGCACAGAGTCGGACACGACTGAAGCGACTTAGCAGCAGCAGCAGCAGAGGGGAGAGTCCCTGCTCAGTGGCTATGACTCAAGCTTGACTTCCACCCAGCTCTGAGGGCTCTGGGGGTGCTAGCCCTCAGGTGCCCAATCTGGGGAAGCAGGAAGGAGCTCCCAGCTTTACCAGCTCAGCAAGTCTGCTTGCCATTTCCTGTCCTCCCTGCTTTGGTCAGGTCAGCAACTAGTAGGGGGCCTTAGGATTCCCCTGGGAAGGGCTTTTCTAGAATACACCATGTAAGCTAATATTGGTGCAGTGGGTATTTACAATTTGAAGTACTGTGCTAAGTGCTTTACGTGAAAGAACTCATTCATTCCTCGCCACAGCCTTATGAGGTAGATACTATTATCATCCTCATTTTACAGGGTACACTGAGGCTCAAAGCTGGTGATGGACTTGCTGAGGTCACCCAGCTGGTAAGAACTGGCCATGTGTTGGAATCCAGGCAGTCTGATGCCAACCACCCCTCTACCAAGTGCCTGGCTGTTTGCCTCTGCTGCCATTACGGTCTCTGTGGCTTGTTCCTCCCCTGCTGGGTACACAGGGGCACTCTGAATGTCCCTCCCCACAGCTTGGTGCTTAACCTGTTTACAGACCCCTTGGGAGACACTATGGACATCAGCACGGTGACAGAGGTCAACGCACCTGCGTCAAGGATGGAAAGTGAGAGGAGAGAGAATGAGGCTTCCTCATCCTGACCCGGGTGGCATTCCCCAGAATGAGCCCAGAGAAGACAGGAGCGAGGGGCCCACAGCCACTCAGCCTGGCAGGGCAGCAGCGGGGCCTCACCTGCAGGACGAGGAGGAGAGCTCTGACCTGGAGAGGAAGGCTCTCATCCACATAGGCACACCCCTGGTCCTTCTTCCCCACGTTGGCTGGGGAGTTGCTTTCCCACCAGCATCCAAATAAGCATCCCATCAGCTGTGGCTCCTCCACAGTCCCACACGCTCCCCTGAACTCCAGGCCTGTGAGCTGCCTCCGGATATGAGCTGTTGCACAGAGCTCTGGGGTCTGTTTACTGCACAAGGGTGGGTGGGTGGCCAAGGGGACCCATGGGGCTGAGGTCCAGCTGTACTCTGCTCACCCAGCCATGTGCCCTGGCAGGAGGCCACCTTTGCCTGAAGGAAAGAATGGCCTTCCCTTCTCTGCACAAAGGCACCATATGGGCTGGTGGAGGCCTTGCATTTATATCGGCCTCCTGATAGTTCCACTAGGTACCTGACAGGCATCTCAGATGTTGCAGGATCAAGACTTGAGCCCTTGATGTCTGCCCCTTCGACCTGCTCCACTCTGGACTTCTTCTTTTCAATGACTGGCACCTCCATTCACCCAGTTACTCACCCAAAACACTGGACTCTTCTCCTTTTGTTGCCCCCTCATGTGCAAACCAGTGGCAATTCTATCAGCTCCACCTTCAAGCTGGCCAGCTCTCCTGTCCTCCATAGCTCCATCCAGAAGAAAGGCCACTGTCTTTGCCTAGACTAGTCTATCATTTCACTGCCCCGCCTCAAACCCTCTGGGGGATTCCTCACATTCTTAGAATGCTAACATCCAAACCTCTCACAGTGACTGACAGATGCCTACAAACTGTGCGCTCCATACTCCCAAATCCTCAACAGAAGGGAGCTGGCCTTCGCTCATCATAAAGGGATCTTGCCCAATTGAGCTTCCTTCCAGGTGAGGGGCAGTGACAGAAAGAGGCTGGCATAGGTCACAAATGGCCACTGGAGAAGGTGAACCCCATTCCAGAGAGCTGCATCTGGAGGTTCCTAGTGGGGAGGGCATGAGGAGGAGCTCTGAGAAACCCTGCAAGTGTCCAGCTGAGAAAGATCCAGAAGTTTCACATCAGTCACAAAGAAGGTCAGGATGTTGGATCCCAGCTGCAGCATCAAGAAAGACCTTCTTGGGACTTCCCAGTGGTTGAGAATCTCCCTGCCAAAGCAGAGGACACCAGTTTGATCCTTGGTACTGGAAGATCCCCCATACCATGGAGCAGCTAAGCCCTTTGCCCCAAATGCTGAAGCCAGCATGCCTAGTGTCCATTCTCCGCAACAACAGAAGTCCCTGCTTGCCGCAATGGAAAACCTGCATGCAGCGATAAAGACTCAGCACAGCCAAAGATATATAAATAAAAATGTAAGAGAAAGTCCTTCTTGCTTTTCTCTCCACCTCACAGCCCCTCCCTAGTCCATCCCCAAAGAGATGGACTACACAGCATCGGCAAGTGGAGGGTGAGCTGGAGCAAGAAAGACAAGACAGGCCCCCCACAACCTCCTTGTCCCACTGCAGGGTTCTGTGGTGAGGCAAGACGAGGTCAAATTAGGGCAGATACTTGGTTACATAAGGATGGCTGGAAAAGATCTGGAGCATGCTTGAGAGGTTTTCCAACAGGTGGAGGTGAGACTAGGGAGAAGGTGGGGTTTGCAGAGGCCAAGTCCAGCTCGTTTGATAAACTCCATACAGGAAAGTTGAAGACAGAAAAGTGCCAGGCGGTGTCCAGGGAACAAGTCACTCCATGTAGCGCCTACATGGCGCGTGCTGAAGGCAGCTGTGGGGATGGTGGTGGGGAGCAGGCAGGGGCAGGTCACGCCAGCCTAAGAGTTCGGGTCAAGTCATCTGAACCTCTCCCTGAGGACAGTGGGGAGCCAGAGACAGTGGTAGGCAGGGAGTCCCAAGCTCTGATTCATATGTTATAAAGTTCATTCTGAGTGTGAAGGGTCAGAACTGACGTCTAAGGAGCCTGAGCAAGGTCAAAGGAGGTGGGCTTGGCAGGGAGGGGGTGGACTGGTGAGAAATCAAGGAACTGAAACTGGCAGCCCATGCTATCCTGGTCCTAGGGCCCCTTGCTACACTAATGAGTCACTGAGGCCTTGAGGGAGGAGCTGAGCCTTGTAGCATGCCAGCCCCAGGCTGGGTCTTTCCCTCTGTCTCCCACCCAGTCCCCAAATGACCCTGGAGGTGGGGAATCACCACCCCCACACAGCCAGTGCGGGGGCTGGCTCAGAGAAGCCCGGTGATTTGTTGGAGGCCATACATTTGGGTAGTTAAGCAGCCAGGACTGGCCTCACTGCTAGCCCTGAGGCGGGGGTCCTTCCTTTTCTGCCACTCACAGGGGAAAGGGGGTCACAGGAGACCAACTGTCCTTGTCTGCTCACTGAGGGACAGAGCAGGGCTGCGACCAGTCTGAGCCACAGGGCTCTGCAAAGTGTCAGGTACGGTTCTGTTTCCCACTTAATCCCTTTAACCTCCTCAGTGGTCCTTGGTGTAAGTTACTGTTATGACCCACATTTTACAGATGAGTAAATGGAAGAACAGAGAGATTCTCTAACTTGCCCAAGGTCACACAACATCTGGTAATTGACCAGGCTGGGGCTTGGACCCAGGTGGTCTGGCTCAAGCCTAACAACAGTGTATGCCCTGCCCCCATTCCTCCAAAGTCCCTCCTGGCCCCCTCACCCCCTGCAGGTATCCTCTCCTGAGCTTTTCCATCTCACAAGATGTCCCTACTCCCTCGGCCTGAGTGACTTTGATCCAGCCTCAGCCTCTCGTCTTTACCATGGCTACTGAGCCAACCTCTAAGCATCTGCCTTGACTTGCTCAAGTGACTCAGGCCAGGGCCTCTGGATGGACCTTCCCTGTCTACTTGGCCTGAGGGGAGTCAAGCAGACCTTCAGGGTGGAGGAAGGGCACCACCCCTGCAGGCATGACCCTCAGGGGGTCAGATGAGGGCTGACAGCTGGGCCCACTGGCGTCCCTCTGACCACAGCCTCGCCATGTGCTCAGGCCACAGGCCACAGAGACACCAAGTCCTTTGTTCCACCCAGTTTAAAATAAGTCCAGCCTGCTCCACAGCGAGGGTGTCAGGCCACCCTCCTCAAATGGACTTGTGCCTAGGGAGCTCTGGGACTGCAACTCAGTGACCACTATGACCACCTTAACCCCTTCCTCTCCATGGAGACAGTTTCTGGTCCAGATGGTAACCCTCTTGTCTCTACTCTGGGCTCCTCGCCCTCCAGCAGGAGTGGTAACTACAAAGAAGGAGGAGGGGCAGTGGTTCCCTGGACCCCAAAAGGCCTGGGGTCAGAGGTCCGGGGTCCAGGGCAGGCAGAACGGGGCCTCAGCCTCTCCTGATCCTTTGGTGTTTCTAGGGCGACTGTGCAGCCCAGCCTACCAGGAAGCTGAGCTGGCCTGTGACCCCATTTTAAAGGTAAGGTAGTGAAGCCTGGCCCTGGAGAGGGGAATGGCAACGCAATCCAGTATTCTCGCCTGGAGAATTCCATGGACAGAGGGGCCTGGTGGGAAATAGGCCACGGGCTGCAAAGAGTTGGACACGACTGAGCAACTAACAACCGCAGTGAGGCCTGGAGAGGTAGGAGCCACCTAAGGGCAGCCAGGGAGCCAATAGCAAAGCAACGATTCCGGCTTCAGCCAGTTCCCATAGCTGTGGGCGCCCTGCTCCACGAACACTCCATAATCACGCCTGAGAAAGGCCGTGTCTTGTTCTGACGCCCTAGGATACCTCGGCCACGCCAACAAGGCAGTGACCTCGAAGCCTGTTCTCTCCAGTAGTTTTTCCTAACCACAACACCATGATTTTCCCTTTCATTTATTTTCCCACTCATCCACATGAAGAGAACATAAAGAAAACATAATAAAAGAGCTCCTTAATTAGAGATGGTCCATAATGGTAAAGAAGTCTAACTATAAATAGAAGAAATCTGACCTCTCCAAGCTGCCCCTGGGATTAGGCAGAGACCTGCACCCTCTCATTAAACAGCCCCTCCATCCTACCTCAGGCCCTGGGAGGCAGCTGGGTGGGGTAGGGATGGGGGTGGGGGGCACCTATGGGCCGGGTTGCACACACTTTGAGTGTGGGAATTTTGGCATCTATTGTGTGCAGCGTTTCCTCTGCTGGGGCGGGAGGCTGGGGACAGATCTGGGGGTAGTTCATGGACGACATCACCTGGGCTTGGACAAGATGCCTGGCCTCTCTCCAGGACACATTCTTAGACATGGATGACGGACGTTCAAGGAGATTCAGAAGCAGCTGGTTCAGCAGCCTTGACGGCTAACCTTTCTTGAGTATTTACTGTATGCCAGGCCCAGCACTCCCCACACATGAGCTCATTTAACCCTCACAACAACCTTGTGCTGTAGTATTATGATTGCCTCATTATACAGATGATGCACAGAGAGGTTAAGCAACTTGCCCAGGGTCACCCAGCAGATAAAAAGTAGAGATGTTTGAACCAGGAAGCTGCCTCCAGTGCCTGTAGGTCTAACCACAACACGACCCTGCTTCCCAGAGAGGGCTGGGGAAGAGATCTATGCCAGCTTGGAGAGGAGTCTCTGATGCCTTAGCCCCATCTGGTTTGACCAGCCCAGTATAAGGAAAGAGCTAAGTAATAGACTGGCTATGATAGAGGATGACAAGGAGCCACGAGGGAGAGAGGAAGGGAGGGGCGGCTGACGTGAAGGAGGATGTTCCTGATCCTCAGAGTTACCTGGCAAGAGCTACACACCACCTCCATTAGAATGCAACATCCCTAGGGGGTCGTGGAGAGCCGGGAAACAGGTCCTACAAACAGGAACCCACGTGGAGGGTCGTGTGCCACGACCGAACAGCAGTGTGTGCCGTAGGTACCCGTCCAAGCAGGTGGTTAGAGAGGCCAACATACTAGAAGCTGGCCCAGGGTCACAGGGCCCAGGGTCACAGGGCCCAGAGTCAACAGCAACTAGGTGTATGGGGGCCCTGGGTCAAAGACAACCAGGGCCACAGGTACCCTAGGCAGCAAATCCTCAAGACCATGGGCCCCCAGGGTACCACGTCCCCAGGCCTTTGAAGGCACCCAGGGCCACAGATCCTGACCCATACCTCCCTCTACCTCCAACCTCCCTGGTCAGAGAATCATCCCAGTAATGGCAGATGGGTTTGTGGTCCCAGTGTCTGAGGGCAGCAAGGCTCTGAGAAGTGAGGACAGTTCTGCTTGGCATGAAGATGCTCAGCACAGACAGGAGCCCTGGAGGCTGGTGTGAGGTGCTCTTGGGTGGGCAGCCCAAAGGGTCAGGTAGTCTGAGGACCCAACACTCATATCCTGTCTCTTATACACATCTCGGGTTGCACACACTTTGAGTGTGGGAATTTTGGCATCTATTGTGTGCAGCGTTTCCTCTGCTGGGGCGGGAGGCTGGGGACAGATCTGGGGGTAGTTCATGGACGACATCACCTGGGCTTGGACAAGATGCCTGGCCTCTCTCCAGGACACATTCTTAGACATGGATGACGGACGTTCAAGGAGATTCAGAAGCAGCTGGTTCAGCAGCCTTGACGGCTAACCTTTCTTGAGTATTTACTGTATGCCAGGCCCAGCACTCCCCACACATGAGCTCATTTAACCCTCACAACAACCTTGTGCTGTAGTATTATGATTGCCTCATTAAACAGATAATGCACAGAGAGGTTAAGCAACTTGCCCAGGGTCACCCAGCAGATAAAACGTAGAGATGTTTGAACCAGGAAGCTGCCTCCAGTGCCTGTAGGTCTAACCACAACACGACCCTGCTTCCCAGAGAGGGCTGGGGAAGAAATCTATGCCAGCTTGGAGAGGAGTCTCTGATGCCTTAGCCCCATCTGGTTTGACCGGCCCAGTATAAGGAAAGAGCTAAGTAATAGACTGGCTATGATAGAGGATGACAAGGAGCCACGAGGGAGAGAGGAAGGGAGGGGCGGCTGACGTGAAGGAGGATGTTCCTGATCCTCAGAGTTACCTGGCAGGAGCTACACACCACCTCCATTAGAATGCAACGTCCCTAGGGGGTCATGGAGAGCCGGGAAACGGGTCCTCAGAAACAGAAACCCACGTGGAGGGTCGTGTGCCACAACCGAACAGCAGTGTGTGCCGTAGGTACCCATCCAAGCAGGTGGTTAGAGAGGCCAACATACTAGAAGCTGGCCCAGGGTCACAGGGCCCAGGGTCACAGGGCCCAGAGTCAACAGCAACTAGGTGTATGGGGGCCCTAGGTCAAAGACAGCCAGGGCCACAGGTACCCTAGGCAGCAAATCCTCAAGACCATGGGCCCTCAGGGTACCACGTCCCCAGGCCTTTGAAGGCACCCAGGGCCACAGATCCTGACCCATACCTCCCTCTACCTCCAACCTCCCTGGTCAGAGAATCATCCCAGTAATGGCAGATGGGTTTGTGGTCCCAGTGTCTGAGGGCAGCAAGGCTCTGAGAAGTGAGGACAGTTCTGCTTGGCATGAAGATGCTCAGCACAGACAGGAGCCCTGGAGGCTGGTGTGAGGTGCTCTTGGGTGGGCAGCCCAAAGGGTCAGGTAGTCTGAGGACCCACCCTTGGGAAGATAGCACCAGAACACAGGAGGAGAGAGGCTGTGCCATGTGGCTTTGGGAGAACTCACAGCCCGCTAGGGGAGGGTGCTTGAGGGGCCAGGAAGGAGTCACAGACGGGGAAGGCCTGAGCTAAGGCAATGCGGAACGGTTCCTCGCTCACAGGCTGCCCTGGGCTGAGGGCAGAGCCAGTCTTCCATTCAGGGCCCCAGAGCCCTGGCTATGTTCAATCCTAGGAGGCATGCCAGACACAAAAAGCAGGCCATCCGGGAAGACGGCCAGGATCCTCACCGGGGCCCTGAGATTTACGGAAAATGAGATGCCAGATGCCACCTTCTGTGGGCCTTGAGGGACCCTCACCAAGACTGCTGGGGGCAGTCTGCCTGATTGTTCTCTGAAGACCCCCATCAGAAGCCTGGCCACAGTGCTCAGGGTGGCCACCCTGGAGCTCTGGACCAGTCCAGACCACTCAAACCCTAGGTGTGGCCTGGAGAGCCAGACAAGGGGCCAGGAGAGACAGCTTCGGCCTGGCCTTGACACCCTGGGACCAGCGTCTCCAGCAAAATAAGGCAGTGCTAAGAAGGCTGGCTTCTTTCTCTGGGGTAATACGCTGGCACTAATAAGGCCACTGCTGTGCACATTTACAGAACCTCTGATTTCACAATCACCGAGGGCTTTGCAAGTATTAATTAAGGCTCAAAGCCCCTGGAGCCTGGAGCAGATTCTCATTAACCTCATTCTGCAGAGGCTACGACTGCTCCACCCCCCCAGCCTCATGGATGTGGCAAGAGCTCCAGCCCTGGGAGCTGGGCTGGCAGGGCTTCCTCCTCATGTCTCAGGGTGGCAGGGTGGCCGAGGCTCTGGGCTCCTGATGATTTGTGACACTCAGTGTCAGAGCTGGGTCTAGATCAGGCAGATTGCAGCTTCTACTAGAGTAGCCGACACAGACAGGATTTCCCTCCTTTTGGCTTTTTAAAAAACAACAGCTTTGGGAATTCCCTGGGGGTCCAGTGATTAGGATTCTGTGCTTTCACTGTCAGGGCCCAGGTTTGATCCCTGGTCTGGGAACCAGATCCCACAAGCTGTGTGGTGCAGTCAAAAAATCAAAACAAAACAAAACAAAAACCCACCTTTATTGAGATATAAGTCAAACACCACATACTGTGCCCACTGAAAGCGTTCAATGTTTTCTAGTGTATTTGCAGAGTTGTACATCTGTGACCACAATCAATTTTAGGACAATTTCATGACCACATCTCATGACCACAAAAGGAAACTTGCATCCCTTGGCCATGACCCCTATTTTCCCAGTATCCTCCTCAGCCCCAGGTAACGACCAATCTACTTTGTGTCTCATAGATTTGCCTCTTCTGGCTTGTATTTATTTATTTCTATTAGGGGAAAATATGCATAGCATAAAATTTACCAATTTAACCATCCTTAAGCATCCAGCTCAGTGGCATGAAGTGCGTTCACACTGTAGTGCAACCTTCCCCACCATCCGTCTCTGGAACGCTGTCATCTTTCCAAACAGAAACTCTACACCCATTAGACAATGGCTCCCCGTCCTCCTTCCTCCCAGCTCCACTGTAACCACTATTTTACTCTTTGACTCTTAATTTGTGCTCTTGCTACCTTGTGGAACCATATACAATAACTGTCTTTTTGTGTCTTGCTTATTTCACTCAATGTAATGTTTTCAAAGTTCATTCTGGCTTGTTTACTTATGAACTACTTAAGCCAAAGGTAGAGAAAACAATTTGCAGCACAGCTCCCTTATTAAGTCACGTATCTCTGGTCTGTTCAAATGTGTTTGTTAGCCTCTTGCTATATTTGCTGTTTTCATCTCTTTTTGCTATTGTCTTCCTCAGAGCTAATCCGCTTGTATCTTTCTCATTCATGTTTTCATATTTTCATGGCCTAAGTTTATAACCATAACGACACATGGTACTATTCTGTGTCTTCACAATATACTTAAACGGTGTCAGATACTGCCCATCTTGTCATTTTCCCTCCACTCCACTCTGAGATGGAGGTGTGTTGTCTGCGCTGCTCTGGTTTGCTCATTTCTCCTCCTACATGGTGTTCCTGGGCATTGTGTACTCCACGCTGGCTTTCTTCAGGGGCTCCCACATTTGGATTCTCACAAGAGAAGCTAGGGCTGCTCCCATCTAAGCTGGGCAGACACAGACACGCTCCCAAGCAGTGGAGCAGCCACCCAGCGAGAAAGCTGAACGCGGCAGCGGGCCCAGAGCCTCCACTGTTCACACCAGCGCAGGCTCTGGGCTTGGAGCCGTGAGGGCCACGGCCTGCCCTCCTGTGCAGGAGCCAGCACCACAGAGACGGAACAGGGGTATCATTCTTTGTTCCATGACCTTGGTTTCTCCTTCTGGGTTGCAGACTCCCTTGAGAGGCTCACAAAGCCAGGATTTTCTCTCCCCATGGAAATGTAACCACTGGCCCCCAGGGTTGGGCTCCGGTCATCTCTTCCCACTGGCTTCTCTACACAACTCTGGGAGCCGTGTGTCTTGAAGGTGTTAGGGAGGTTTGACTGGACCTTGTAGAGATGCTCGGTAACTGCTTGCTGAGTGAGTGATCAAGTGAATGGATGGATGAGAAAACACACAGAGCCTCTGGCACAGTGCCTAGTAGGTGCTCAGAAACAGTGGCTGTGATTAACATGTGTATGTTTTTAAAGTTAGTTTTAATGAAGTATCTTTTACATAGAGTGGAATCTACCCTTTGTAGTAAACAGTTCTATGAGTTTTGATAAATACATAGTCACACAATCACTATCATAGCAATGTATAAAATATTTCCATCACCCCAAAACGTTCCCTTGTGCCACTCTGTAGTCAAGAGGCCCAGCCCAGCCCACCCCAAGGCCCCAGAAACCACTAATCTGCTTTCTGTTCCTATAATTTTGCTTTTTCCAAAATGCAGATGAAACCAACAGCATGAAGTCTTTGAGTCTGGCTTCCTCCATTCAGCATAATACATTTGACATTGACCTCTAGTGCCACTCATATCTGTAGTTGCTTTCTTTTTATTGCTGAGTAGCATCCTGCTGGGTGGACGTACCACAGTTTGTTTATCCATTTTGTTGCCTGGTCTGGAACAATTAGGTCTAAGGCCATGATAAGTGGTGGTATATAGGTTTCTGTGTTAGGTTTCTAACTTAATTTCCCCTGGCTAAATATCTAGGAATTAGGGTTTCTGGGTCATATGGTAAGGACATGCTTCACTTCATAAGAAGATACCAAAGGGTTTTCCAAATTGGTTGTGCCATTTTGCTTCTCTGGAGCTACGGCTCAGACTTCCAACTGCTTCGCATCCTAACCAGTACTTGGTATCGCCAGCTTTTTTCTTTTGACCATTCTAGTAGGTGTGTGATGGTATCTCCTCATGACTTTAATCTTCCTTCTCCCCATGACTAACGATGATGAATCGATATGTCTTATTGCCAGTCAATCCTGTGGCCTGTGGTGTGTGGCTGACCAGCCTCCAGGTGCAGATATTGCAGGGGGAGCACAGGGAGCACCTCAGTCACCATGAGGCCCAGGCAGGGACAAGAGGCAGGACTGGACCTGTGCCAACAGCCCCATTTTGCTCAAAGAGAGTGGGACACCTGCTGTCTCACCACACTCAGCTCCTCACCTGGGATGGGCTGGCCGGTGGGCTGGTAACTTGGCTCAGGCTGTGACAGCTGGTGCTAAGAACACCTTCAGCTACCCACAGCAGCCCCACTTAGGCACAAATGCACTTGTGGTACCAAGAGCGAGGGTGAAGGATGGGGCAGAGCTGCCCACAGCAAAGGCTCATTAAAGGCCATACTTGCTTCCCATGAGCTCCGCTCCATACCTGTAAGGACAGAGGTGCTGCCCATTTCATGGGTAGAGCTCCACGAATAGGGGTGTCTACTTCTGTACCCAAATGAGCTCTCAGTGGCTCCCAATCATATCCGGTCACCTTGCCCCACACCTAGTTTCTGCTGCCTGGAGTCCCAAGGGAGAGGCTGCAGGTGGTAGGGCCTCAGCCTCACCTCACCAACCAGAGGTATCCAGACCCAGGTCTCCTGGCTGCCCCCATTGTCCTATCTTTTCCATTGACCACAGCTGTAGCTGGTATCCTGAGTGAAGCACCTGCCTGGCACCACCAGCCCAGCTTTCTGACCAGGCCTCCACTATTCATCTACCCTACCCGTCCTGGCAGACTCCAGAGAGATGATCTCCCCTTCAAGCCTAGTTCCCTGAGAGTCCTGGTGGCTTCCAACCTCCACTCCAGCCCCACCCAGCTGTAGATCTGCTGGTCTGGGTCTTGCTCACCTCCCACTTCCTTCTCTGGCAGCCTCCCTCACTGGCTCCGCACCCTGCCTGAGACCAGTAGTGGGACAGGAGTAGATAAGACCTCCAGGTCTTGCAGAAAGCTTTCCCTGCTGCCCCAGCCCTTGTGGACAGAGCAGGCCTGGGAGGGAGCAGGGGAAGTTTGGAAGAGGGAGGGAGGGATGTCAAGGAGCAGGGGTCGAGGTGCTGCTGGGGGTGAAAAGGGCGTGTGGGAAAGGGTGGAGGAGGGTCTGCCACATCTGAAGGACTCTATGTTTGACTCTAGAGGAGCTTGGTGACCATCAGGAAGGCCAAGGTCAAGGGCTTACACAGCCTGTTCATTTCTTCCCACCATCCCCCCATCCAGACCGGCTGGAGCCCCAGTCACCCTCCCTCCCATGCTAACTGGTGGAAGGCCTGGGGACTGAGGGCCCATCTGTCTGGCCACTTGCTCCTCCCCTTCCATAACTCACTCAGCAAGCAGCCAGGGACATCTTTTCTGCCTCTGAGCAGGCAAGGCCTGAAGGACACAGAGAAAAGCCTGGACGAGACTTTGTGGGGGTGACTTGTGCCTTAGGGCAGTCCCTCTGAACTGTGTACCCCACATCTGCAGTTCCCAGGTAGCACCAGGAGGCCTGGGGAAGTGTTTGCTGCACAAACACAGCACAGAGATCACAGCCCCCCTCCCTGGTGTCTGCCTTGCCCAGTCCTTCCACATTCTTCCTCACTCACCCAAGGTGGGAGGGCAGCCACCCCAGGTGGGCCCCACTGGCAAGTGCTATGGAGACTTACAGAGTGCCCCCTCCTCCAAGTTCCCTAGTCATCAGCAAGAATTCATGCCCTGGGCCCTGGGATGCCCAGCTTGTACCATCTGGCCTGGGGCCAAATACCTCATCACAGGCCTCCTTCCTGGGGTTTCTCAGGCTGGCACCACCATCCAGTGGCTGGCTCTGATCTTTCCCATCGAACCAGGGGAGGGCCACCCTGGACTGAGAATAATAACACCTCTGGGCTCCTGCTCTGTGTGCCAAGCACCGCCCGCTTAGCACAAGCCTCATCTCCTGGCACTGGGCCTCTCCAGCTCCATCCTGCCCAGGGGCTCCTCACCTGTGCTGTCCATGCCTGGGCCACTTTCCCCACACCTGCTGCTACCATGGCAATCGTCTGGTGGGCAGGAAGGCCCTATCCGCCTGTAGGTAGGCCTGACTGGGCATGCCCTGAGGGAAGTCTCAGGGTTCAATGGGCAAGGGCAGGAAGGCCCTGCTGGTGGTGCCGCAGGGCAGGGAACAGGCCAGTTCTGAGTCAGTGACCACTGGTATTCTGTACCCCACAATGCCAAACACAGAGGACCCTGGGGAGCCCTCAGGGCCCAAGTGAACCAGCGTGGCCGTATCTGCCAGAGCCTGGACTCCTCTTCCAACCTCTCCAGGCCTCCATTTCACCTAACATCAAATGGAGGGTTGAGTGGCCACCTCTGAGTGCCCTCCCAGCTCTGATAAACTAAGGTTCACTCACTGTCAACCCTCAGTATCAGCTAGTCCACGAGTTGCATCCTGAGCAGGAGAAGCAGGAGTAAACACCTTTGACCCCTCTTCCCAAACCCAATTCAGAGGGTCTGTGCCCAGCATCTTGACCCTCACAGGGTCCAGATTGAGGCCCAGGGAACACAGACACAAATACCAACTTGCACACCCTGTGACTGGGGTCCGGATCGTCTCAGAGAGGAGAAGTGATTGTCTCCCCTGGTCACCCAGTGAGGGTGGTGCAAGGGATTGAACTCAGGACTCTCAGCTTCTCTGGCATGAGCCCGTGCTTTATCCTCTGCACCAGACATGTGCACCGCACCTGCTCATGGCCCCTCTCAGGTCTCCCACCTAACCCTGCCCATGCACACATTTTGAACATGAACTCTGGTTGTGGTGAATGCCATTCTGAGGTCACCTGGGGACTGAACTCTCTGCAGGTCAGTCTAAGTCACAGAAACCTGCCAGAACGGTGCTGGACTCACGGTGAGTAACCAGAAAAAGGTCACATGGCAGCAAGGCTCAGGGACTCCAGCCGAGACACAGCCCCTTGGTGTCATCAAGCTGAGTCATCAACCTCCCTGCCTGGCTCTGGCTTCTCCCTTCCCCTCCTGCCCCCAAGGATGGGGACTCCATGGGAAACTGAAGCCTTTTTTTCCCAGAAGTTCAAAGATGGTCCTTGACTGCCTGAGGAATCCTGGCAAGAAAGGACAGCAGAGCTCTGTTTCACAGGTGGCTGACAGCCTCCAGGAATCAGTTTAGCTGCAAACTATCGGATAGGAATCACTAACATCCTGCTGGGCCAGGGAGACCCTGGCAGTCCCCACCTTTGCCTCAATGAAGGATGCCTGCCCAGGCAGGAGGTGATGGATGGGTGGACAGGAGATGTGTGCCTTGACTCGCTCCTGAGCCAGATGGCCATCCTTACATCCCTCCAACCATCCATCCTTCCATTTATTTTTTTATGCATTCTGGGTTTTGGAGGGAGCCGGGAAAGAGAAGTGTCACTGAAACTGAGACAAGAAAGGGCTGGTGGCCATGGGGAGTGAGGACTTTCCTCTCCCTACAGGAAAGTTCCTCCCTTGTCCTCTCACCACCACCACCCACTCAGATCCCCCATCATCTCTTTCTAATGACCTTCCTGCCCAGGGTGCATCCACACTCAAATCCATCCTCTGCTTTGGCTGCCAGGGTCCCTTTCTAAAACACAAGCCTGATCTAATCACCACTTGTGCCCCTCCCATAAATACCATCCCCATCCCTTAGCAGGGACTGGAGGGTTTCACAACCTGACCCCAACCTGCCTGAGTCATCTCTGATTCCAAAGAGGCACTGATTAATGTTGATGAATGAACAAATGAACAAACAAAGAGCTCACTCCAAAGTCTGGCGGGGTTCACTCACACCATACAAACATCAAGATTTGGAAAGGCCAGGCCCCCACAGTGACCAAAGGGACATGGACGTCAGCCTTGCCTTCTAGTCCTGGACGCTGCTCCACAGCTCCTGCCTGAGGGGAATGGGCCAAGATCGGCAGCCTTGCCTGACCTGGGTGGTCCCCGGGGTTCTAGAGCCTTTGGTTCTATGGCTCTTCCTAGGGAAGTCTGGCCTGGAGGCTGCCTCCTTGGAACAGGGCCCTGAGCCAGGGGCCAGTCCTCTCCCACAACTGACTGGGGCCCTGACACCAGCTGAAATCACTTATTAACACAAAAATGACCTTCTGTGGAAACTGGGCTATAACTGTTGGACTGTGGCTCTTTGGGCCCAGAGGAATTTTCTCAAGTGCGAGCTAGAGATGCCTTAGTTCATTACCCTCAGGTCCTGTTCAATTCCTCCAGCCTCTGGGGCAGTATCAGTGACAAACAAACCTCTTAAGATGATGCCAAGTCTGACACCATTTTCTGGAAGGATTTCCAGGAGACCCCTCCCTCCCTGTCTTGGGCCTGAGGGGTGCATTTCTCAGGGATTCAGTTGTAGTCACCAGCTAGACAGATGCAATGGAGATTCTGTTCTGAGGATCCACCCTACATTTCATAGCCAATCAAGAAAGGGTATGTGAAAAAGTCACACATTGTTCATGGGAATGTGAAATCAAACAACCACTTGGAAAATAGTCTGGTAATTTCTTTAAAAGTTAAACATACACCTATCATATGACCCAGTCATTCCGTTCCTAACTGCTTACCCAAACATTCACATGCAGATATTCATCAGCTCCAAACTAGAAACAACCCAAATGTCCATCAGCAGGTGAAGAAATAAACTGTGGTATAATCCATGCAATGAAATACCACTAAGCAATGAAAAGGAATTAATTACTAATATACACAACATGGATGAATTGCAAAACAAATATGCTGAGCGATAAGAACAAGCAAAAGTAGTACATACTGGATGAGTTCATTTCTACAAAATTCAGAAACATATAATCTAAGCTGTAGTGACAGAGAGCAGAGATGGGTGGTTGCCTGGAAACAGTGGGGATGGGATGGAGGGATAACAAAGGGACACAAGGAAACTTCCGGAGGAGATGGATGTATTCATTGGTGGTGGGGATGGCTTCACATGTGTACACATATATCTGTTATATACACATATACACTAAAGCTCACCAGACTGTATACATTAAGTATGTTCAGTTTATATATGTCAATTGTACCTTAATAAAGCATTTTTAAAAAAGAATAAACAGGTGAGTCTCCTTGGACCTTCACTGCAGCCTTCAGGACAGAGTCCCCACTCAGCTTGGTCTCCAAGGCCTAGGTTCCTGCAGCCTGGCTGTTCTCTCCAGCCTCTTTCCGTGTTTCTCTACTGCATGGCAACCAATCAGCTGTGGCTCTCTGAAGGTGCCAGGCCCCTGTGGCTTTGTGCACACTGTCCCCTCCAGCGGCTGGGTCATCTGCTGCCTCATCCATACAGAGAACTCCTCCTCCTGTGTCAAGCCCTGCTCAGCTGTGCCCTCTCTGGGGAAGCGGGTGACAATGAACAGCTCCTTCCTCTGCACGTCACAGCCCAGGTGCACAATCTGTCACCAGCATTTGTCTGTCCCAGCCAGACTGGGGGCTCCTTGAGGCTAGGGACACCGACATGTCCATCCTTATCTTACCAGTGTGAGGCACATGGACAACCATCAGGCTTTACTCAGAAGATTCCACATGCCCAAGAAGGTGAGGTGGGTCAGCATGGGGGTTCAGAACTAAGGAGCTAAGAAATGGGGGAGCAGGGCAGAAGGAACAGCTCCAAGGAGAGGCAGGGTGTCTCCCTGGGAAGGGAAGGACTGCACTGCTCAGCCAGCACCTCAGGCAGGTGGGGATGGGCGGGGTGCACCCCTTCCTCCCTTTCCAAGGGAGCACAAGCAGTCTTGGCAGAGGAGAAGGACCGGCTCTGCCTTTTGGTCCTGAGATTCCTAAAGAGCTTCCAAAGCCCCAGGTCGGGTGGTAAACACAAGAAATCCCATCTGCGGTGAGCAGCTCAGAGGAGAAGAGTGGATGGCAGGCTCTACAGCGATTCCCGGACACAGTGAGAGAGAAACACCACAAAGGGACCCACAGGAGGGCTCCGTGCTACGGGTGACTGTCAGCCAGTCCTGACCTCATCCTCCATGGTGCAGGGGTCCTGAGCAAGTCTCCGGCTGGACACTGTGCCAGGGCGACCCCTCTGCCACACAGCCCTGCAGCCTTGACCTTCCCGTTTAGCGTCAGCCTTAGCTAAGCTAGCTCATCTTTGTGTTGGGAGCCAGGCCACGCGGCAGATGAGCGCTCCCCCTCAGCCTCATCAATCAGGGAACAGTGCAGAGGCCGAGCGCAGAAGGCCCGGGGGAACTCAGTCTTCAGGGTTCAAATCTGGGAGACTAAACACCCAGAAATGATGCCCCACAAGCTTCTAGGCTAGTAGCTGGAGACACAGGTGTGCTTGGGGCCAAAATTCCTGCACCTGAGCAGCATATTAGGGAGGAAGAACAGTCATGAGCCAGAGGCACTGCCCAGGGTAACAAGCCTGGGCTGGAGGCAGAATGCTGTTGTTCCAAGCCTGGTCAGACTAACTTCTGACACCACAGGCAGACGATCATACACATCGTACTTCTCTCAGAACTCCAGTATCCCTGTGGGGAACTGCTCCCATTCTTTACCCCTCAGGAGAACCACCTGTGAGCTGGTTGTTCTCGGGTCCCATCCTAACTGGTGTAGTAACTGGTTTCCCACCAAAGGGCTCATTAAAATTTAGTTTGTCCTTGAAGGTATCCTGTGACACCTCCCTCAGAGATGGACCTTCTAATGTTGCATTGCTGGAAAGTTTCTCAAGCTGGTTTATAGGATCAGGTGAGGTCCTATAAACTCATTCTTAAGTCCACATACTTTGCTTTGGAAAGTTGTCAAGGCTTTCAGCAACTTAGCATCTTCCATTTCAAAGGGCCTGCAACTCACTCCTTTTCTTTAATTTCACAAGTACTTTGAGTGTGTCTGCTAACATGCAGCCCCATACTAGATGCCTCAGGGAAGACAGATGAACACCCTTTCATGGAGGTCACAGCCTGCATTCAGAAGCTCAATGACCCATAAAGCCTACAGAGTCTGGTCCAGTGAGCCTGGACCTGGGGATGTGGAGAGTAGGAGTGAGGGGTAGGGGGGCACTTGGCCCTGTTCACAAGGGGCCTACAGCCCAGTGGGGAAACCAAGAAGCCAACACGATCCCAAGTGCTCTGTGAACTGATCAAAGAATGTTCCAAAACAGGTGTCCCAGGAAGGAAGGTTGGGAGTAGCGCTTGTTTATATATTCTCATTCAGAGCTCACTCTCCAGCAGAATTAGAGAGCTGCATCTTTTGATTGGGAGTGTCAAGGGTCAGGGCCAGCTTGTGGGGAGGTGCTGCTTGAACAGTCTCTGAGTAATAAACAGAGGTTTGCCAGGTATGTGAAGGGTGAGAGGGCAGCCCAGGCCAAGGAAACAACACAAGTAAATCTCCGAAAAACATCTTATGATGTGAGATAAGAAGCATCTTGAAAGAATTATAAACTGTGCTATGGGAGTTCAAAGAATTCCAGAGAAATTCCCAGATTTAAAAAAAAAATGCAGTGATGTTTGCCTCTCGATACAAGAATGGGTGCCTGAGTCTGGTGCTGGCCTGATTCTCCTCCCTCTGCTTCTGTAAGGAATCTCTTGGAGACAGCTCATGCTAAAAGCCCTTAGTAATGTTTTCCTCCGAAGACACACCGATTCCCCACTGGATAATTAGGATAGAGCTGAACCTTCCGGGAAGGTTCGAGAAGGATCTTGCCTTCCCTAAAGGGCCTAAACTGCTGCAGCCCAGGGACCAGGGCTCCTTAATGATACATTTTATCCCCCATTTGAATCTCATTTTCCATTTTGTAAGGGCTTGTACCTTTTTTTAGCTAGATGAGCTTGCTTTAAAAGCTGTCTATTTTGTGCATGTGAACAGGTAAAAATGGGAAAAAGGGCTGCACTCGATAAGACAGTGACTTCCTTCTATAAAGTATTCTATAATGAGTGAGGAATGTGCAACTTTTCATTCTTACAGAACTGGGCTGCTATATAGCCAATGCAATTGTCTCCAACGTGCTCCCACCCCACCTGACTCTGAGATCAAGAAGGATCTCTCTGGGCTGGGATCCTGCAGTGCGCACCATCAGAGTGGATATCTGGGAACTGGTGCAAGGGCCATGGGGACCAAAATGACTGAGGTTAAGCTCAGGGAAGGACAGGAGGGTCCCCAACTAACACCAAATGGGGCTGAGAGGACAGGATACTGCAGTGTCATCTGACCCTGAGTTTCAGAATTCTCTTTGGGAATTTTATGTTATCCATAGAAAGCAGTATCTATGACCTTAGAAACATGTTAAAACCCTCTGCAGTCAGGGAGAGCTGTGGTGACCCAGGCTAACACTGGTTGTGGGGTGGGTGTGGGTGGGAGAACTGTAATGGTAACGGGTGGAGGGGTCAGAATTGACTCTGGGGAGAGCCTGCACAGCCTCCAGGGGACTCCTTTGTTCCAGCTTCTCAGGTCAGAGAGAAGCACTCTGACCTCCTGGCTCCAGAAACTGATTCCTCTGGGAATGAACAGTTCCCAGTGATCTTTTAGACCCAGGGGATTTTTTTTTCCCCACCAGAGGCTAGGTTCACAAGCCAAGTGTGAACAAGCTGTGTGCAGCCAAACATCCTTGGAGGCCTAATAGGTATCATTTCTGGGGATGCTGCTGAGGCTGTGGGTCCAGACTTCACCAGGGGCCCTTCATACTCCCCAGCACTGAAGCTGGTAGTCAGGGACAGCCTCTATCAGTGGCACCCAGCCCAGCTTGGCTGTGCTACAGACCTTCATGTGTGGGTCAAACTTTAGGTGGTACCTCAGGGGTTGAAAGAGGATACACAACTTTGGGCTTTAGCCCCCCAGAAGCTTTGGCCTCAGACTTATTGACTAGGCTCCTGCTTTGTCCCAAGGATCCAGCCCCACTAAGACATAAGAGGAAAGGAAATAGCTATTTACTATGCGAGGAACAAGCACTACGTGTAGAGTTCTGTCTTTACCTTCATTTTCTCATTTAATTCTCCCAGCCACCCTTTGAAGTAAATAAGACTGATGCCCAGAAAAGAAAACTGACCTACTCAAAAGCACACAGCATGAATATATTGTATAGCACAGGGAAATATAAACATTATTTTGTAATAACTTTAAATGGAACATAATCTATAAAAATACTGAATCACTAGGTTGTACCCCTGAGACTAATATTGTAAGTCAACTATACTTCAATCTTTAAAAATCAAACAGAATGAGAAGTTCCTCCAACTTCTGTTTCAGAGAAAACAGGTGCTGAAAACAACCCCAAATACTAGATAAGACATGAAAAATCCTTTTTAAAAAGTATCAAAAAACTGGCAAGAGAGAAAGGAATAAGGTCAAAATCAAAGGAGAGGCAAGAACTGTGAAAAGTAAGGAACACCAAAGTCATTTTGGCTCTGTGGGTATTGGCAGCTACAGGTATATGTGAATCTCAGTCTGAATGGCCTTGAGGCGCAATGGGGACAAATGTTAAAACTTGGGGCCTGTCACAAGTTGGGGACTTACCAGGAGACCCTCTTAGATTAAGCCGGCACCCTAGAAGGCCTTACCTCCAGGGGAAGGCAAAAGAAGGGGGGGGGGCATGTCCCTGAGCACTTGTAACCACAAGCTAGACTCCTTACAGAGTAGCTGCCCAAATTCACATCACTGAGTGGTTCAAAACGCCACAAGTCATGAATTAGTTCAAAGCACTCCTGGACTGCTGCCTGGCAGAGGATAAATCCTCTCTGGAGGAAGGCAGCTCCACCCCAGGCTTCAGCAAATAACCATCAGTAAAATTTCAAGTAACTTTGACCAGTACACAAGTCAAAAGTAACCAAGTACACAAGCAAACAATGAACAAAAACCAGCAGAGACCACAGACATAGACGTACAACAACTTCAGATAGTGGACAGATTATAAACCAATCATGCATACTATGTTTAATGAAATAAAAGACAAACTTGAAAATATCTGCAGGAAGTAGAAAACTATAAAATATGACAAACCAGTTTGAGAAAGAAGTAAATGGAACTTCCAGAAATACAAAATCACATAACTGAAATTTTAAAATGCAATGAAAAAAAAAAACCATATGTATGTATAACTGAATCACTTCGCTGTACACCTGAGATTAACACAGCATTATTAATCAACTATATTTCAATATGAATTTTTAAATAAAATGCAGCAGAAGATTAGATTTAGCAAAAAGGACAACTTGTGAACTGGCAGGTGGATTAGAAATAAACAACAGAAAACAGCACAGAGAAACCAAAAGATAGAAAATACGGAATAAAAGCTTAAGAGACATGGAAAAAGAGTGGTATATCATTAGTAGGAGTTCTGGCAAGAGAGGAGAAAGAAGAGAGGCAATACTTGAAGACATACTGGGAGAGAATTTTCCAAAACTTGTAAGAGATGCCATTCACAGAGGTTAAGTATCCCAAGAAATTCCAAGCAGGATTGAAAACAGAAGAGGAAAAGAAAGAAATACACCCTTAAACACATACAGTAAACTGCAAAAAATACGGGCTAGAGAGAGAGAATCAAAGAAAGTCAGTGTGCTTAGATTACAGCTGATTTATCAATGGCAACAACAGAAGCTGGGAGTGGGAGAGACGTGACAAGCCAGAATTCTTTATTCGGTGAAAATAGCTCATTTACTCTATGAAAGAACAGAAAACAAACATTTTTCAGACAAACAAAACCTGAGAGGATGTATAACCAAGGAATTCTCATTAAAGGATATTGTAAAGAATGTATATTAGGCTAAAAAAAAAAAGGCTACAAATGAACTTATCTATGAAATAGAAATAAGATTACAGATGTAGAAAACAAACTTGTGGTTACCAGGTAGGAGGAGGGGAGGGGTAAATTGAAAGATTAAGATTGACATATACACATTACTATACATAAAATAGATAACTAATAAGAACCTACTGTAGAGTACAGAGAACTCTACTCAATACTCTGTAAGGGCCTATATGAAAAAAGAATCTAAAAAAGAGTGTGTGTATATATATACACACACATAAACTGATTCACTTTGCTGTATACCTGAAACCAACACAACCCTGTGAATCAACCATACCCCTAATAAAAATTGTAAATGGATGTACAGTAGGCAGGAAAAAAAATTATCCCAGATGGAAAATCTGAGATGCTAAAGGTATGAAGAGCCAAAAAAAAAAAGTGGTAAATATGTGAGTAAAGCCAAAGAAACATTTGCTGTATAATATAACAGGAATTATAAGGTCCTGTGAGGTCACAGTAAAACCAGAGAGAATTAAAGCACATTACAATAATGTAACAGTCAGGAGGGGGTAGACAGAGTTAAGATGTTTCAAGATTTTGCAAAGAGGAAGGTAAATTGATTAACCTTAGATCTTGATAGGTATGCAATGTCTAAGAAATCTAGAAGGAAAAAGAAAAAGAAATACAGTGTATAACTTTCAATTAATAGAGGAAAAAAGACAATAATAAAAATAATAAATTCAAAAGAACAATAAACACAAAAAAAATGAGAAAAATAAGAAGCACAAAAGAGGATAGTGGATTCAAGATCACTGTGTGTGAGTGTGTGTGTGTGCGCGTGCGTGTGTGAAGCTGGCTTCATTTCTGGCTCTACACAACCTTGGAAACATCCTCCATCCCGAGCATCGCCACTGCCTCCGGACACAGCCCCCAGCACTGCTTGCCTACTTGTCTACTGCATGGGCTTCACATCCTGCCTCTTCCAACGACCCTCCGTCAGGGTCGGGCTCCCTAGGGCTAGATACCCAGCTTGGCATTAACAGTGATCATCTGTGGAGTGCCTCCTGGCTGACTGACTGTAGGCACACACTGTGCACGCCACAGCCATATCCTCATTTACTCCTCATAGCTACTTCGCATGCTGGTTGTGACATCATCTCAGTTCTACTGATGAGGAAACCGAGACTTTGAGAAGTGAACTAACTTGCCCAAGGTTACCCAACTATGAAGCCAAGGTTACCCAACCTGGGCCTGTTTGTCTAATTCAGAGGTCATACCCCTGAAACATTAAGCTGGCATTCAAGGATTTTGGTGGGGGGCAGATGTATGGTAAAATACCCACAACATAAAATATACCATCTGACCATTTTTATATACCCAATTCAGTGGTGTTAAGAACAGCCACACTGTTGTGCAACCATCACCCATCCATCTCCAAAACACTTTATGTTACGAAGCTGAAAGTCTGTACCATTAAACAACTCCCTTCCCCCTCTCCCAAGTCCCTGACAAACATCATTCTACCTTCCACTCTTGGTTTTCCAGGAATATATAGCAACTGGTCCCAAGCTCCCATCTAACCATCTCAGCCTATGCTCAGGCAACTCAATCCTGTCCTCTGAGTACGACCTGCATGATCCTAACTCCTTGCCTTTGTTCACGCAGATTCCTCCTCCTGCAATTTCCTTCTCCAAGCCCTAGTCTTCTGAAGTCTTATCCTAAATGTCTCCTCTCCAGGAAACAGCTCCTGCCTTTATCGACTGTCAGGGACTTGCATCACGCTCAAGTTATGTGTTCACATGTCACCTGCCCTACTGGGCAGTGAGTTTACTAAGAGCTGGGCCATTCTCGTTTGTCCTTCAGCCCCCAAAGTACCCTCTGAAGTGCATGGTGTGCATGTTTTCCGAAACCTTTAAATCCAGTTCAAGCAGACCAATAAAGGCTGCACACAAGCAGATCCTTTCCCAAGAAGTGCAGCTTGAAGTATAGGGCACATTCTCCTAGAGTTGGGCACCAAAAGCATTCCTGCCCTCCCCATTCCTGCAGCAATGGAGAAGTTTCTGTAGGCAGGGATGCTCCTGGTAGTGGAAGGGCTGCTTCTGAGCTCAGGACCCCTCTTCTATAGCCCCTCACCTTCAGGAATGAGCTCCAGCTCCTATTAAGCTCCAGCCTCCAGCCCTGAGAACAGTTTGCATCTCTGTGCCACCACAGCGTGTTTCCTTTCCAGATTTCGCAGGAAAACCATAAACTACAGCTGGCAAACCTCTCAGCTTCCTTCTAAGACTCAGACCCGGGCAAATCAAATCGAAGCAATCACTGCCAATTTGGTGCTGCACCAATGAGGCCAGGGGCTGAGGAGATTCAACGGTATGAGGAAGGATCAGTCCCATTCCTGCCCAGGAGGAGCTTACAGTCTAGGTGGGGAGATAAAACACATCGGAAAGCTATGCAGAGGAAAATGAGATTAGGCCTAATTACCAGTTGCAGGCCACAGTGGAAGAGATTCCACAAGACTGAGCCTCAGAGACAGGCTTAGAACATGTGAGGGTAGCCAGGACTGAGGGAGCCAGGGCCAGAACAGGCCTGCCCAGCTGAGAGAATCTGGGACCCAAGCTGATTCTCAGGCGACTGAGCACAGGGTCATTCTTGTGTGCAAAACCGAGGGACCGGAAGAAGGGTGTAGACCAGGTAAGGGGTATGAGTGACCTTGAGGTGACAAGCCTAGATAGGTGGACAGAGGGCTGATGCAAGGGTCGGGGAAAGGAAGGTGAGGTTGGAAATGGGCCAAGCTGGTGACACCAGGCAGAGAAGCTTGGGTCTTGATGGGGACAGGGCTGAGGAAGATACAGCGGGCAGCACCTCCTGCCTGTCCTGCCCCGCTTCTTTCTCCACAGACTCAGTGCAGTGAGCTGACCCCTGAACCCTGCAGAAGGACTCCCTTTCCAGACCCAAAAACAGAAGAAAAAAATAAAGCCTAGATCCACTCAGAAAAGGGTAAACCAGCCTCTCCCAAACTTTCCTTTGATTTGCCCCCAAGACCTTAAATACACCCTTTCAACCCCTTCATTCATCGCAGTTGCTTTTCTTTGAAACCATCAACAAATGTGGGGCTGTAGTTTGTCTTGCTGGCAGGAAAATTCCACACACAACTTGCAGTATTTAAAGGGTGGAATTGCTGGCCTGGGAGTAGAAGTCTGATTGTGGTTCTTTTCTGGACCCAGGAGTTAAGTTGCATTGTGATGAGCTAGTTGGATAATCTTGGGCAGGTCACTGAATCTTATGAAACCTCAGTTTGCTCACTTCTGATATGAAGATAACAATACCTGCTCCCACTCAGGAAGGCTGCCTACCTTCCAAGCACGTGGGTTTCTGTAAGTGTCAACTAGGATGTCAGGCTAGTTGAGATTCCAGTTGTTTTTTAGAATTCTAAAATTTGCTTCTCTCTCCCAGCAGGGAGTTCCAGACTCTCTGGCTGTCACTATGAGTGAGTGAGTGAGTGAAGTCGCTCAGTCGTGCCTGACTCTTTGTGACCCCGTGGACAGTAGCCTGTACCAAGCTTCTCCGTCCATGGGATTTTCCAGGCAAGAGTACTGGAATGGGTTGCCATTTCCTTCTCCAGGGAATCTTCTCGACCCAGGGATTGAACCCAGGTCTCCTGCATTGTAAGCAGACGCTTTACCGTCTGAGTACCAGGGAAGTCCTGGCTGTCACTGTAAGAGATAAACATCCGGGAAGGCACATTGTCCCCAACACTACTGTCCATCAAGGCTGGAATGGCTGCAAAGGGATGCTGCCCTGGTCTTTGCCTCCGTGATCAGTGCCAGATGGGCATGCTCCAGGGCATCCCGAGCAGGGGGAAGGGGGACAGTGTCCCCACCAAGTGCTTGAGTGTGAGCAGGAGATCAGAGGCTGAACAGCTTAGGAGACAAGACAGTGGCTTCAGGAAGAGGTGGAAATGTGCAAGTGTGGGGGTGAGGAGAGGACAGAATACTAACTATCCCAGAGCACCAGGAATCTTGGAAGAAAATGGCTGAACCTAGACCCTTACCACACACTGTATACAGCATTTCAATGGATCATTGACTTCAATGTAAGAACTAACATTATAAAATGACTAGAAAAAAATACAGGAGAAATCTTTTATGGCCTTGGATTTGGCAAAGATTTCCTATATAATACTCAAAAAGCACAAGCTCTATACTGATCTAAAAGTCTTCATCAAGATTGAAAACTTCTGTGCTTCAAAATACATTGCTACAAAAGTGAAAAGGTCGCTAGGAGTCGGACATGACTGAGCGACTTCATTTTCACTTTCCACTTTCATGCACTGGAGAAGGAAATGGCAACCCACTCCAGTGTTCTTGCCTGGAGAATCCCAGGGACAGGGGAGCCTGGTCGGCTGCCATCTATGGGGTCGCACAGAGTTGGACACAACTGAAGCAACTTAGCAGCAGCAGCAGCAGCAGCAAGCACAGACTAGGATAAAATATTTGCAAACTATGTATCCACTGAAAGGCATATTTTGGTGAATATATATGTAATATAAATTATATAAATGTTACACATATATATTTAAATAAGCAAGTATAAATTTAGTCTCCTTAATGTTTCAATATAGTTGTTACCTGATTCCATTTTACCACAGAAACTGTCAATAAGTTCCCAGAAAAAATATATTTGAAGAGATATTTGAAATACAAAACTTTTGGTGGATATACAGTTTGTAAATATTTAAATATAATATATAATCTAAAAATATTTTATAAACCTAAGATATATATATATATTTTAATGTATAATATGTAACATATAAAATAAATTATAATTATTTTACCTATTATATTAATGTGAACAACCCAGCTTTAAAAATGGGCTAAGAATTTGAAGGGACACTTCACCAAAGAAAATGTATGGATGGCAAATAAACACATGAAAAATGTTCAACATCGCTAGTTATTTGGGAAATAACGAATGGTAAGTTAATAAGACACAATGACACATCCCCTAGAATGGCGAAAATTTAAAAGACCAATCAATTCTGAACGTTGACAGGGATAGGGAGAAACTGTAAGTGGAAATGTAAAATGATTCAACTATTCTGGGGAGAAGTTTGGCAGGTTTTTTTTAAAGTTAGACACATAAGCCAGCCATTTCATGCCCAAGAATCATAAAAACATATACTCACACAAATTCTTATATTGATATATGAACATTCACTGAAGCTGTATTTCTAGTAGCTCTAAGCTAGAAACAACTCAAATGTCCATTAACATATTAATGGATAAACCAATTGTGGCGTATTCATATGGTAGAATACTACTCAGCAACAAAAGGGAACAAAGTAATCATATATGCAACAACATAAATAATAATGCTGAGTAACAGAAGGCAGATTAAAAAAAATACACACACTGTATGATTTCACACACATCCAGTTCTAGAAAAAGCACACCAGCCTATAGTGACTGACAGCAGATCGATGGGTGGCTGAGTGGGGCAGAAGGGGCAGGAAGGTAGGGCTTCAAAGGGGCACAAGGAAATGAGTGACGAATATGCTCAATGTCCTGACGGTGGTGATGGCTTCACAGGGGAGACCTAGGTCAAACTAATCAAATCGTATTCTTTAAACATGTGAGTTGACTATACATCAATTATACTTCAATAAAGCTGTTCAAAAGAAGGAGGAGGAGGGAATGTGGCAGGCTTCAGCCCCTTGGTGAGACCAGTCACTCTGCTCTCCTGGTTGGGTGTAGGCGTGGGTGGGGTTTATCTACAGAACTATGTCTCCGCTGCCATCCAGGCATTCTTCACCTGTTTGGCTATATCTCCCCCAGTTGTTTCAAGTTTCTCAAAGGCAGGGCAGTGCCTTCTGTGTCCAGTCTCTCCCTCCGGGGAAGAGGAAGATGACAAGGATGGAGCAGCTTCCATGGGGAGCAGAAAAAGAGCTCGTCTTTCACTGAGGCGAGTGATAATGACGTGAGGATGCTGGAGAGTCCACCCAACCGAGCAGAGCATGCAGATGGCTGTCATTCCTGCCTTGCTTGTGAGGTGTGTAGCAACGCACTTGGGGATACTCCTAACACTGCTGCAGAACTGGATAAGGCAGAGCTGAGATGCTGAGCCCCATCCAAGTCCCGAAGGAGCTCACCCTTCAGGTCAGGCCTGTTGGACAAGATGGTTATTACAAAACCTACAATGTGTTGTGAAATAATTCTGGAGCCAGGAAGACAATGCTGTGTGCAAAGTACTCCTCCAGCAATGGACAGAGCCCAAATTCCAATCTTTACCATGCTGACCTCGTTGAGATCTGTATGGTCCTCTGGACAGACTGTCATTCTGGCTGACTCACCCGGAGGTTGGTGACCTTGCAAAGCCAAATTCTTAGCTCTCTCCCTTCTAGCAGCCAGGCCAGCAATTCTTCATGTCATCAGGGCTTGGCTTTCTGAGGGCCAAATACTCGACTCTACATGAGGGAGTTAATTTCTATTGCCTTCAAGCCCTACAAGGGACTACAGTGGCAATGGTTCCCGTTGTTGTTTTGTCGATAAGTCATTTTCAACTTTTTTTGTGACCCCATGGACTGCAGCACGCCTGTCCATGGCTTTTCCCAAGCAAGAACGCTGGAGTGGGCTGCCATTTCCTTCTCCAGGGGATCTTCCTGACCCAGGGATCAAACCTGTGTTTCCTGCATTGGCAGGTGAATTCTTTACCACTGAGCCCAACGGTTACCATAGATTTATGTAAACTAAAGCATGAACAAGGCTGAGAATGCAGTTCCCCACCCTGCTGACAGCCCTGCCAACAACTATGACCCTCCGTCACCCCTTGTGGATTATCCGTGACAGCATCAGCCTCACTGAAGGAAAGCCCGATTCAAAATGTTGACCACAGAGTGGACAGTTGGGACTACTTCTTTCATGACCAAAGGAAAAACTGTTTCCTCCACTCAAAATACTTCTGATACCAAATGTGTGGGGTTTTTCCTTACATTCAGCAATTCTGACCTGGAATTAGAGCAGACCCCAAAGATAAAAGGCTCAGCCCTACAAAATTGCTCCTCTTCAGACAACCATCAGAAGAAGTGGGTCTCCAGGTTGCCCACACTTCCGACTCGGCTACAAATTAGAAGCTTCCATGACCCCCCTTTTCATATTCCATAGTTTGCTCATAGAAATCAGGGAACACTATGCTTACTCTCATTGGTTTATTATAAAGGTTCCAAGTTGGGAACTGTCAAACAGAAGAGATCCAAGGAGCAAAGTATGGGGAAAGGGCACAGAGCTTCCATGTCCTCTGTGGGCACATCACCTGCCCAGCACCTTAAGAAAAGAAAGAAGAAAGCATTAGTCACTCAGTCGTGTCTAACACTTTGCGACCCATGGACTGGAGCCCACCAGGTTCCTCTGTTCATGGGATTTTCCAGGCAAGAATACTGGAGTGGATTGCCATTTCTTCCTGCAGGAGATCTTCCCAACCCAGGGATCGAACCCACGTCTCCTGTGTCTCCTGTACTGCAGGTGGATTCTTTACCAGCTGAGCCACTGGGGAAGCCGCTACCAGCACCTTGAGGCGGTCACTAACCTGGAAGCTCTCTGAAGCCCTTCATTTAAGAAGCTGAGATGCACATGAGCCTGAGACTCTTGTTGCTGCAGCTGGCTTCCAGCCTCTGCTTTTCACTTGCCACTTCCCTCCAAGCCACCTTCCCCAGGCTTTGGCCTTCGCAGCTGTCACTCATGTCCAGTCTTCACTCACTCTGTGGACTCATATCACAGCTGGACTTCCTTGGCCTGACTCCTGAGTATCCCCGTGTCCAGCAGCCCTCTCCCTCCTCTGGCTATTTTGTCTCCTATCTGATCCAATCTGGCCTCACCCCACACCCACCTGCCAAAATATCGAGTTGGCTGGTTGTGCCTTATAGGCATTCCCTGATTCCACTTGATGGAGGATGGTCTAGAAGGAATGAAGGGTATGACAAAGTATGGGGATTCAGGGTAAGAAACTAGGGGCTCCTCAGGAATTAGATGGGAACAGGCATGAGCTCGAGGCAGGTTCATTCAAGATTTGAGAGATATGCTTCAGGGGGCCATCATGACTGAGGGTAGAAGCCTCCTGGAGATCCCAGGAGCTGAGCTGAGGTGCTAAGAGCGGCTAAGCTGGGATTGAGGCCAGGAATCAGAGAGACTGAGGGAACTCAGCAATTGGCTGGAGACAGCTCTCAAACTGGGCACCTTTGTCATCTGGATGCCCTATGTTCTTGTCTGTGGCATCTCAGAGACACTGCTGGGCAAAGCACACCAGAGACTGGAAAGACCAGAAGAGGAAGAGCCACAGTGGCCAAGAGAGCTCCCCCTGGGTGCTCTGCCAAGGGGCCCATCTGGTGGGTGGTTGCACGCTCACCTTGCAGACCCAGCTAGATAATCCCTAGGGCACGACACCACAGGTCTAGAACATCAGAGTTCTCTTAGCTCCTTCAGGCCACACAAATACAGTTAGAAAATCCTGCCCTAAGGAATTTCATATTAACTGCTCCCATCTGTTTATCATCCAAAATCTAGAGAGGAGCTGGGATGAGGCAGGAAACACATATTACAATTCAAGATGCCAGGATCTCAAACAAGAGTCAAGGAGTTAATTTGGAAACATATAATCAAGTCTCAAGAAGAAGTGGCTCCAAGGCTTCTAAGAAATGAGAATGATGCTGAGATGCCAGCATCCACCTACGAGTGCCATTTCTAACCATCAGCAGCCGTGTGGCATGTGCTGACCTGGACCAAGGCAGAGAAGCCCAGCGCTGAGCCCAGTTCTGCCACGATTTGCTGCAGGATCCTGGGCAGATCACTTCTTTCCTGGCTTCACGACACTCCCTGCCCTGTGTCAGGCTGCACAGGGAGCCTCACCTGCTGAGTGCAGCTCAGTCTAACCGGCCTGATTCCCCAGTAAAGGCTCTCTGGGCTGTTGATCTTCCCCCATCAGAGAAAGTGAACTTCTCTAAACCTCTGTGGCTCTTGGACAGCCTTGCTGGCACAGAGCACTTTGGGGCCAGTCCTCTGAAAGTGGCCACTTCTCTCCATGTGACCCTGACAGAGGACAGCCGAAAGGAGAACAGAGAAAGGAGAAGCAGACCAGAGGCGCGCGTGCCCTAGGGAGTGCTTGGCTTCCCCCTGCAGACCACAGGGCTCACTGCTGGTCTTCAGAGGGACAGAGTGTTTGAGCTGGACGGCCCCCGTGGCTTCTCTGCTCGGTGGCCTTGCTGAGTGACTGTCCTGCTCTGTGCCTCGGTTTCCCTGTCTGCCAAGGGGCCCAGTCATGAAGATTAAGTAAGGATGTGTGTTAAACAAGTGTCATAAAACAAACACCTCACAAGTATAACTTTCCTCCTTGCTCTCTTTCTAACCACCTCTCACTCATCTCCAGGCCAGGAAGCAGCTGCTCTGTAGCTCTCAGTTCGCCATAAGTTCAGAGCGGACCTCCAGGCTCTGCATGAAACAGTTAATGAATGGCTGTAAAAATGTATAGTTACGTTACGAATAAATGGAATTTTGGGTGTTCCCTGTTGCTTTGTTTAAAATTTATTATTTTTTCCTAGCAAACTACCACCAGCTGAATTTTAGAAATCCCGTGTTTTTGATCATTTTAGTGGATAGGAATAGCAAAAAATTATGTTAGCCCAAACCACTTTTTTTTTTTAAGGGAGAACAAAATTCAAACTGAATTTATTTTTAGAAACGTCTTTTTGAGGGAAAATATTTATTTTTTAAACAACAAGAATATTAACACACATATGAAAAGGATTTCTCCTAAAGTATTTGGCTGCTCAGGCTCAAGAAATCCCAGAACTCTTCAAATTTTTCCATTCTGATCCAGATCCAATTTCAGGGCTTTTTACTCATACTGAATGGAATATGAAATTAACTCTTCTATTCTAAATAATATTTGTTGAGAAAACAGTCTTACAATTTTAAAAGCAAATTTGTTCAGAAATATTTCAGAACCAGCTTTTATGCTGTTTCTTACCATGCCTTATCATTGTTTGCACTGGAGTGTAGTTCAGTTAGTCAAAATTGCCTAACTTTCACTGATGATTATCACGTTGACTTTATATTTCACTAGATTAGACAAGGAGCCACATACTGGAGAAGCCAATCACAGCTGTAGTTGACTTAGTCTCTAGAAAGAGTTTCCATACTTTTCCATCATATAGTTAAAATACACGCACACATTTATTTTTGTTTGGCTGTGTTGGGTTTTAGTTGTGGCACACAAGCAAATGAATTAGAGTTACCTGTGTCAACCTGGAAGATTCTGAGATGTAACATGGAGCTGCCAGCCCTATGGGCACAGAGCCTTCATGAGCCATGCTCTGTTTCACTGGGTCCTAGAGCCGGTAGGGATTGGCTTCCTAATGGTGAA
The DNA here is from genome assembly GCA_006408675.1 of Madoqua kirkii. Lineage (NCBI taxonomy): Eukaryota > Metazoa > Chordata > Mammalia > Artiodactyla > Bovidae > Madoqua > Madoqua kirkii. Next base: position 83,811 of record SJYC01005602.1, on the reverse strand, counting down.
TGTGAGAATCATACACAAGACTGGTCTGCATCAAAGCCACCAAGGGTCCAATGCCCAAATTTCCATCATTAGAAACTTGATCTTCTGGGTTTAAGTTAATGGGCTGTTTTAGAAATCAAAGAGATCCAATTAGTTTCTGGTTCTACTGTACTCTGCTGGGCAGCCACCGACCACAGCCAAACTCCTTCTCACTAAAAAGCTCATGGAAAGAAGCTGAGGCAGGAAGGCTCAGCAGCAGGGCCAAGGACAAAATTGGAGGCACACCAGTAGTTAAGGTTGATGAGAGGAGGCCAGAGCAACAACTGAGAAACATTAGGAGACAAGAAAAGCCAATGAGGGACTTCCCTGGTGGCCCAGTGGTTAAGACTCCAAACTCCCAACGCAGGGGGCTGAGGTTTGATCCTTGGTCAGGGAACTAGATCTTGCATGCTGCAACTAAAGATATCACGTATCGTGACAAAGATCGAAGATCCTACATGCCGCAGTCATGAATTGGCACAGCCAAATAAATAAATATATTTTTTAAAAGGCAGTGAAATCACAAGAGTTTAAGGGGACACTACAGAAACTGATCACATATCACAGAGGTAAATCAGTTCACATGAAAAGATGTCATTAATCACTTAACTTGACAAAATGCCACTAGTGGCCTCAGCAAGGGCAGTCTTGTTAGAATGATGGGGGTGGAGTCCCGACTTGGTGGGGAGTAAAAAAAGGAAATGGAGGCTCAAAATGTGGGTTACTTTCAAGACCTTTGTTCAAAAGACAGGGTGGGAGGTGCCTGGGAAGAGATAGTAAAGCTAAGGTTTTCTAGAGTGGGACAGAATTATGCTTGTAGAAAGAAGGAAAGAAAAGGAAAGGATTAGGGAATCAGAGAAAGAGGGTAATTTATTGAACTGGGTCCTGGAAGAGGCAAGAGAGGGTAGGAGGGGTAGCCTAGGAGGAAGTTGCCCTTGGAAATGACGCATGAATCCTGTTGGTAGCCAGAAAGCAAGGAGCTGAGAACCTGATACACTCCATGCTCCCAGAGCAGCAGACATTACGGTTATTGGAGACAGACAGCAGTGGGGTGGACCATCTGAGGAGAGCTGGACAAGCAGGAAGCAGCCACCATGGGGATGGAAATTAGTGTCTGGCCAAGTGTAAATAGAAGGACTGACAAAGAGCCAGCTGAGGTGAAAACCACATCTCTGTAGTGGTGCTAATATTCTTTTGTCCCAGTAGAGCTGGACAGACTTGAAGCCCCACAGAGACACTGGAAAGCTGGATTATTCCAGGATGGGGTAGGCAGAGAGGGTACAGCTGGACATGGGGCTTAAGCCACCGAGAGTGCTGGTTAGGTGACAGCAGCTCTGGGGACAGCTGGGGTTGGGGAACAAAATAGACTTCTCCAGTTTTCTTTTTCATAAGAAACAGTGTATTGTTGTATCTTAAAAGCCATTATTATAGAAAAGCCATCTGAATGACTGGAGTTGACGTTTTCAACATTGAAGTAGCAGGCTGCACCCCACCCTGCTTCTGGGTCACTCACCAGTCAAGGGACTGCTATGGGCACACAATTTTCCCCACCTACATCTCTGGGCCTCAGGTCCACTCCACAAGCTCAGAGGTAACAACCAGAGGAGATTTCTGTCTTTACTTCCCACCCCTGCACCAGTGACAGGTACTTAAGGTATTAAAAAGGGAAGTTTACAAGTTTCTAAAATGTGGTATTTTAGTCAACCTGATGAACCATTATTGACAGAATGCCTGGGCTGAAGACTGTTGTGTCCAGCTTTGCTTTCTGAATAGGGACTTGCTGCTGGCCACTGCAGCAGTTTTATCACCCTCTTAAACGTCTTTAAGCAATTTGTCAGTTTTTCAGAATTTAGAGATGTGTTCTACTTTTTTGCGCTTTACAATTTTTAGCTCATTTTCTTGCAACTATTCCTGCTCTGCATTGTTTATACTCATAAAAAATCAGAATTACCTAAATATCCAACAGGAGTTGTTTATAGTCCTCTATTCTCTTATTAGAAAAACAATGCATGTTTATGTCATAAAAGGTAAAAGTGCAGACAGGAAAAAGAACTGAAGGACGTGTGGACTCCCTCCCAGAGACAGTGCTAGTGAACACCCAGAATCAAGCCTTCCAGATCCTTCTCTAAGCCTGTATATAGTGGGTTCACACCATATTTACTTTTTGCAACCACTTATAATTGACTTAAAGGATCCAGAACTCCAGGCCTAAGTCCCCAGTCTACGCCTCCCTCCCCAGCACACACATGCTGCCTGGCTTGTGCCCTAGGGAAGGGGTTTTGTTAGTGAGAGCTGAGAATGCTGTGAGGTAAACTTGAAGAGGAGAGAAAGACATTGTGGGCTCTTGCTGGAAGGTGAAATGGCCACGTCTACCTCAGGGACTGCAACGCCCTCACTGAATAATCATGTTTACCACCACCCCAGGACATCTGTAAATCATCTAGAACCTTGTAATTTGTGCTTTTGGAGAGTTCCTCAAAGCCATGGAGAGCCCCTCAGCTGGGGACACTCAACTCATGGCCGAGTGGAGACAGCGAAACTTGAATTTGAGCCATAATAGACGAGGAACAAAGTTCAAAGGATTAAATGAACTACAAATGCCAACCACCACCCTGAATGGTTGTTATCCTGAAATAACATAGAAAGAGTGCCCTTTTCAGCATGGAGCATCCCAGGGTGTGGAATGTGGAATGAGAAGATGTGCTCCAGACCCCCAGAGGTGCTGCCTTTCCCTGTCTACCATCAAATTCTGTGACCCGGTTCTTGCAGCCTCCAGTACAGGAAGATAGAACATGGGGAGTTTCTTTCATGCCCCTAGGACACTGCAGTGGACGGCATTCCCCATGCAGTCTTCAGGAAATTGATGGGTGGATTGGACTCAATGGGCCACATGGTATATCATACTTGGTTCTGCCCCATTCTAGACCTTGAGAAAGTTACCTAATTTCTCCAATTCTCCAATTGCTACTGCTGCTGCTGCTAAGTCGCTTCAGTCGTGTCCGACTCTGTGCGACCCCATGGACTGCAGCCTACTAGGCTTCTCCATCCATGGGATTTGCCAGGCAAGAGTACTGGAGTGGGTTGCCATTGCCTTCTCCAGATTCTCCAATTACTTGCCCATAAAACAGGGACCCTGGTGGGATTATGAGGACTAAACTGAGGCTATGTACGAAAAACACCTGGCACCTTACCTGGCATGTACGTGGTGCCCAGTGAGTGTTAAATTCTCTACCTCCCAGCCCAGTGGTCCCATCATGCCTTCTCAGACTTAGCACAATCTGAGTAACAGCATCCCAGAGACAGCAGTGGACAGCATGTATTCATTCAAGTCACAGTTACACAAAGTGCCTGTGTGCCTAGCACCCTGGAACATCGACTTCACTTAAAGATTTTTCAAAATACTATTTTAATATTCAGACAAATCTCCTGGAGAAGAAAGCAAAATTTGCATTAACTTTAAAGAAAAATGTGAATCATCTGGCCCATGCCCTAGGTTTCCTAGGAATCCCATACAGAGAGGCTTGAAAGTGCTAAGTCAACCAAAGACATGACCTGAGGCCCAGGTCACACAGATCATCACATTTTCCTGCAGTGAGTCACAAACCAGAAGTGACATGGTCCCTCCCTAGAAAATCAGGGTGGAAAAGAACTGGTCCAGAGAAAACCAGCCAATTACACAGCGAGCCCTCATGGCCACTGTGTTCACTGTCCCCAGAGCCTTGCTTGCACAGCCTGTCTTTCTGAGAGTCATCCTTGGGCCAACTCTTTCAAGATTATCTCACCTTCAGTTCTCTGGAAAAGATACTCCCATTTCTAGGAAGACATCATGAAATTTGCTGTATGTCAAATCTGGGATGCTCAGCCAGGTCAAAGTTGTTTTCCTCACTTACTTTCAGTCTAGCCTCCAACACTTCCAGGGTCACCCTCCAAGGTCAGATTCTGGGATGTAAACAGGATGTAAATCCATCCATTTACTTTTGTTCTCTGTGCCATGACGGACTCAGATCTGTGGGGTCCCCTAAACACAGGTCAACCTGGGCTGGAAATCATATCTCCCATGTTTATCTTCTCATCATAAAAATGTAAGTCCTTCACTGAATCAATCACCATGTCAGATGTTAGCTAATTTCATATTTGATATAAACAGAAAAATAATAGCCACAACCATCTCTGAGTGGTGGGAATATAAGTGATTTTTAATTTTATCATTTTGTTTACCTGTATTTTCTCAATTTCAACAATGAAATGTACCTTTTGTGTAAAAAGAAAGAGAAAAAAAATGTAAAGACTAGCATTCCTCTCACTTAGCTGTTTCCCAGTAGATTTACATTCTGAATTCAAGCTTAAAATTCAAAACCGAAAGCAAGAGAATATTTTTCCATAAGATAGGAGACTAGAAATCCAGTAACCCCTCCTTGCTGTCGACCAAGCTGAACCAAATTCCAGTTTATACTTAGGTTTACCAGATCAAAGGAAATTGTTTTTGAGGCAGGATTATTTACCCAGTGTATTTTGCATATGGTTATGAGCCAAAATCACAACAAAAGCAGAAAACCTACTGGTGAGATAATTTAAAGCCATGGGCTGGGGAGATCACATTATTCTCCAAAACAATGTAGTAACCTGAGGAGGTGACACTGGTTGTGCAACTAGATTTGTAACTCATTTAACAAATATTTGCATATTCACTGTGTTCTAGGCACATTCTAGGCACTGGGTATGCAGCAGTAAACAAAACTAGCAAAAATCCCTGGCCTCAGGAAGCCTGTATTCTGATCAGGAAGACTGAAACAGGAAAATCCTTAGCTTAGTATTAATACTGTTTCTACTGTTTTGACTGGTTTCTGTTATGCCCAAGTCGTGAAATCTCCCAATGACCACCAGGGAGCCAATATCCGATGCAAAAGCAAGAGAGTTATTACCAAGCTCGAGCTGGGGCTCCCATTGATACGCAGCGGCTATAGGGTGTAGCCCTGAGCTCTGGGTTACATTGCTTATATAGGGTATTCTCCCGCGAGAAATTTGAAAAGTGGGAGTTTCCGGGTTGGGAGACGTCTAATTGGTTACCTTCTGTGGAAGGGTTAGGTGTTGGGTTTTGATTGGTTCCCATTTCCTGGGCTGGCCACGGGTTCTGATTGGTTCCCATTACCCAGGTGGACCACGTGTTCCTGAAGTCAGGAGATTCTGGTCTGGGGTCTGATTGGCTGGAGGGTGGTGGGGTGAGGTCAGGGGATTTCCAAAGGTTCTTGGATTTTCAAAGGCTCTCTTCCTGGAACCTTCCAAAATGGAGTTTTTCTGTTAACAAAATGGAGTAGCCTAGGTCCTTCAGTTTCTTGTCATTTTTCTCAGTGAGGAGAACTTTCTACCAAGTCCCTACTACTTCCAGTGGCTGGGTATTTCTTGACACAATACTTCAGGAGTGGGACAGACTGGATCCCAGTACCTTTGGAGTCACAGTAATTAAAGAACTGGAGAGCTGCCCTGCCTTGATCTTGCTGCAGTGATTGTCACAAGTACTTAGCTGATACCAAGTGGTTCCTTTATTCCTAGAGGAAGAGGATGAAGCACCCCAACCATGAATGGAATCGTGAACTGAGCCAGAACACTGGGAGACCAGGAGCTGTCACAGTGGGCAACAGGGATAAGCTGAAACAGGAATAAGACTGACGTAGGGAGAAGATTTTAGCTCCAGGTAAGCAAAAATATTTCAACAGCCAGAGCTGCCCCACATGGAATGCGCTGAAGAAAAGGCAATTCGCAGGCTCTGCTGATGAATGACCAGCTCAGCTCTGCCACTTACTGACTGACTCTCAGCTACTCCCATAACCTCGATGGGTCTCAGTGTCCTTGTCTGTTAGTTCATGGAATTGTAGTAAAGATTTAATAAGAGAAGCACGTACAGTTCCAGAGTACTGCCTGATACAAAGTAACTTAGACACTGAAAAACTCTACTTAGATCAAATGATGTTTAAGAACTTACATTCTATGCTGGCTTCATAGTGGATTTTATCTTATTTGATAGCAAAATAATATTACATACAATCATATTTGGCAAGAGGATTAAAATCTACAATTGCAGTATTAACATCACAAAGATCACTAGCTAGAGCAGGGATAGAACCTACAGTCACCTATGAGGATCGCTCTGAACAATGTGAACACATTTCTGATACGCTATGGTCCAGGCCCAGCCCATGACCTCTGGCTGATTTGGACACACCGTGATCTATGTCCTCCCTGGAGGTGCACCAGGGTACTGGACAAAGGTCAGGATCAGGCCAGTACCAGTGTTCAGCACTCAGGGAGTGCCCTAAGGCGAAGTACCACCCCTGATACACATCCCAGGCTGATTTGGGCGTGATCTGGGGTTCAGATAGAAAGTCCCCAGAGAGGCTGTACTCAATGTCACAGAACTCCCAAAGGCCCATTCATGACACGGCAGCAGTGCCAGCCTCAGCCCCACTCTGGGTCATCCAGGGCTGATGGATTCAGACGGCAGCCTGTGAGGCAGGACTCTGGAGGCACAGCCAGGCAGGGCTGGAGAGCCCCAAGCCACAGCTCAGTCGGACAGAGGGCAGCTGAAGGCAGCGCAGGGTAGAAACCCAACCTACTCATAATCCCTCCTGTGTTTCCTGTGGTGGGGGCCATACTCAAGAGAGGTCTCCTCTTCTAAGCCCCAGTGAGGATGCCCAGGGGCAGCTGCACAGCCACAGGTGACCTGCTTAGCCCTGCCTCCAGCCCTGGCTGTTGGAAATGGTCCAAGGGTAGTAGAGGGCAAGTAGCTGGCCTGCCTGTGTGTGCCCAGCAGGCCCTCTGACAACTACTATCTCCATTCCTATGGCCTTGGGGTCAGTGGTCAGTCTTTAACTGTTGAGCCAGTTCTAACTCACAAGTTCCTGCCATCACACCCTCTCACCACTTTCCAGGCATGCCTAGACCTGTCTGAACTCTCAGCAGGTACAGAGCTCAGGCCTACCTGCTCTGAGTCTCCTCATGCACACTACGTATCAAAATCCCAAACAATAATATCTTATACGTGTGTGGTGCTTGGCATTTTTCAATGCAGTTTTCATATCCTGTGTATGTGCTGTGTGTTGTGCTTAGTCCAATTCTTTGTGACCCCATGGACTATAGCCCACCAGGCTCCTCTTTCCATGAGGATTCTCCAGGCAAGAATACTAGAGTGGGTTGCCATGCTCTCCAGAGGATCTTCCCAACCCAGGGATCGAACCCAGGTCTCCTGTATTGAAGGCAGATTCTTTACCATCTGAGCTACCAGGGAAGTCCAAGAATACTGGAATGGGTAGCCTATTCCTTCTCCAGGGAATCTTCCTGACCCAGGAATTGAAGCAGGGTCTCCTTCATTGCAGGCAGATTCTTTACCAGCTGAGCTACCGGGAAGCTATCCCATGCATAGCTCACAAAATCTCCAGGAGACTTGAGACTCAATGCCCCAAACCACAACTCAGCAATGGTCTAAGGAGATACCACCATGACTAGAATCCAGCATACAGGCCCTGCCACCTGCACCACAGACACCCTTATGCTGGATGGTGCCCATAACACTGCTCTCACTGAAACAGATTGCACCCATCAAGTCCCTACAAGGGTTGGGAAGCAGACCCTGCTCCTTTACTGTCACTGGCTTCTAACTCAAAACTGGTGAGGAGTGGCACAGTTTGCGGGTAAGGCTTGTCTGACAGGAGGAGCCTGAGCCTGAGACCAGTGTCTAGGTCTTAGCTGCAAAGGGAAATGGCTCTACCTCATGAGGTGTGGAATTCCTCAAGCACAGGAGGGAGGCTCAGCTGCCAAGCAACCAAAATGAGTGACAAATGTCCAGCCTTGCATCTCATTCCATCATCCCACCAACACTTGAAGTTGTCAGAGAAATTCTTATTATCCCCATTTTAGACAGCAGGAGCTCTACACATTGAAATAAAACAAGGAGAAAAGCGAAGTCTTGTTTTCAGTCAGGTTTAAAAAGATTAGCTGCAGAAGTATGGAATAACAGGAACTAGGTTTGCCTTCAGGTCACGTAAAGACAGTCTTAGAATCTCAGCAGACCTTGAGCTTCATATGAACCAGCTAAAGGGGCTGCTGACATGGCCACTGCAGACTTGTGAGTGTGACAAGGTCTTGGCCTCTGGGCCTGCCAGACTTACCTGAGGTTGACCATTCCAGTCTGACCACATATTTGCAGAGATGGGCAGCCAAGGTAGGGAGGTTCTGTAACAACTGGTGCGTGGGCTCTGCTGTTTCAGAGGGCAGAAATGGGGCCACAAGGGAGCTACATGGGCCACATGCCAGATCAACGCCTGTAGAACAGGGCAAAAACAAGACAGGCTTCTTTGTGAGGTGGAGAATACCTCAGGTGTGTATACCTTCATGTATAAAGAATATCTTCCCGTGTATATCCCATGCCAGGAGAACACAAACTCTGGTACAGAAAGCCATCTATCAGAAATTTCAATTGAACTAGATGATAAATACAGTCCCTTCCAACTCTAAGAGGCTATAGGTCAACAATGTGTTCTAAGCATTGAGCATAATGTACAAGGTAGGACAATGACCCTCCAAGAGCCTCCTAGGGACCCACAGAACTAAAAAAAGACAAAGAAAGACAAAAATGTGCACTCTTCCTAGACATCAATTACATGCAAAAATAAAAGGAAAAGTCATTTTATATGTTACATTAGCCCAATCTGAAAAGTAACGTTCAGTAATGGAGAGGTTGTGATAAAGCTGGAATATTCATGCTGGCAACTGGGTAAAATGGGTACCAATCCTTTTTGAAATCAATGAGGTAGGTGGTATTAAGAAACCAAAAACATATTTGATCCTTGACCCCAGTAATTGTTCACTTGGGAATCTACCTTAAAGAATAATTTGTAAAGGGAAATTACTCTATACTTAGAGGTACTCATTACATTATTATTAATAACAAATAAGCAGTCTTAAACAGGATAGAGAGATTAAGTATAGTATGGTGTTAGATGGCATATTAAGCAATCATTGTAGATGGTGTTTATAAAGAATCTCTATTCCTCAAGGGCAAGTCCTGCATCCTATTTACTGCTGTAGCCCCAGCACTGTCTGGATCATAGAAATGCCTCATTTGGTATTTGCTGAATGAGTGAAGTAGCAACTGAACAAAAGAATTCAATCTTAGCAAGGGAAAATGCTCATTATATGTTGGGAAAAAAAAACAAGCAGAACTCAGAATTATACCTAATTTATAATTTCCAGAATATGAAAGATTATATACATGTGTCCTTCATGTGGACTGTGTGAAAGTGAAAGTGTTAGTAGCTTAGTCGTGCCCAACTCTTTGTGACCGTATGGACTGCAACCCATCAGGCACCTCTGTCCATGGGATTTTCCAGACAAAGAGGCCACTAGAGGCATTTATATAGATAGAGATGTGACTTATGTTTAAAAAGGAATCACTTCTTTTATATCCTTTTATATTTTATGAAAGTTTAAGATGAAAGGAAGAATTTTAAACAATGGACAGATTATCATAACATTCCTGAGTTGATTCACAAAATAAGGACACTGGAATAGTTTGCCATTTCCTTCACCAGGGAATCTTCCCAACCCAGGGATCAAACCCAGGTCTCCTGCACTGCAGGCAGATTCTTTACCAACTGTGCTACAAGGGAAAAATAAAAACAGGTGTTAGGGTCATGTACTAGGTATGATGTGTTATTCATTCACCATGTTTTTCTGAGTACCTGTTATGAACCAGGTACTATGCTACATGCTGTGAGTAGAGCAGTAAACAAAAGACACAGTCTCTCCCCTAAAGGGGAGTTAATTCTAGTGGGTTAATGGAGTGAGAGTGGGGAAGAGACAGATAATAAACAAATAAGTAAATGAATATATGTCAGGTGGTAGGTAGTAAGTGCTATCAGATAAAAAAAGAAAGAAAGAAAGAAAAGCAGGAAAGGGGGATAGAGAGCTCCAGGAGAGGAAAGGCTGCCATTCTATATGTGATGTCCATGAGGATATTTAGGGAAGATCTTTCAAGCAGCGGGAACAGCAAGTGCAAAGGCCCTGAGGCCAGAGTGTGCTTGATGCAATCAAGGAACAGCATGGAAGTCAATGAGCTGAAACAGAGGAAGCCTAGGGGATGAGGCGAGAAGCTACAGGAGTCAAAATAGATGAGGCCCTTAAGCCATCACCAAGACTTGTAGGGCTTGCACTCGAAGAGACAAAGAGGCCACTAGAGGCATTTATATAGATAGAGATGTGACTTATGTTTAAAAAGGAATCACTTCTTTATATCCTTTTATATTTTATGAAAGTTTAAGATGAAAGGAAGAATTTTAAACAATGGACAGATTATCATAACATTCCTGAGTTGATTCACAAAATAATTTCTGAGCCCCCTTGCTTCAGAGGGGTGGAATAGCATGTCTATTTCAAGATTACAAAGATATATCAACCATACAAAAGTCTTTCTTTTTTTTTTTTTTTGGCTTCACAGCACAGGATCTTAGTTCCTGGATCAAGGTTTGAACCCAGGCCCTCGAACAGTGAAAGAGCTGATTCCTAACCTGAGACTGCCAGGGAATTCCCCCTACACAAAAGTATTTTTAAATAACACTGCTTAAGAAGAAAAAAAGAGAGAGAGAGATATTATTCAAATTAACTAACTGATTTTGTCCTTTTTTTCTTCAGAAATTATTGAGGTGATTTTTTAAATTAACATTTAGATGCACATTTCATATTCTATACCAAGTCCCTTAATTGTAAACTAAGCTGTTGCTTGGGAAATCCTAAAGTGGGCTGCTTATTTGACTCCTCTTAAATATCTCATGTTCAACTTCTACAGCATCACTCACAGCCCATCATTACTGACAGGAGACCGTTGTGGGAAGTCTGTATGTGCTGGCAAGATGATCTGAAAGACTAATAAAATCCTTTTCAAGGATGCAGAAAGGAAAACGGCTACATTTCAAATTCATGGCATTTCAAAGGCATGAATTAAGCTCTAAACTCTACATTTGAAAAAAAAATCAACACAAGTTCTCTAATTTATGTTTTAAACTGAGAAAACAAATTGTTGCTAAGAAATGAAATTTGCAAAATTCTTAAACACATTTTTTAGCTGATATGCGTGTACTTAAAACTACAAACTATACCAAAATATAAATGCAGGAATCACTAGCATTGAACTTGGTTGATATAATTTCATCACGAAATCTGGAATTGTTGTTTGGCTTGGTTAAATTTATTCCTAGATATTCTGTCTTTTAGATATATATAAAACTGATAATGTGTAGATGATATTGAGATGATACTTCTGTGAAAACATATGAGAGAGTTTATTCCTTCTCTTCCTACTTACCCCTCATGCTCTGGGTAAAAGGGCTCCTTCTTAGCTCTTCAACATCTTGATTACTATGATAATCATAACAGAGGGCTCTGCACCCTATCCCTTCTGCTTGCCCTCATCTGTTAACTTTTCACACAACGTACAGTTGGCTACAAGTCTTCCTCTTTCCTTCAAAGCAGTCATATTCCTGGAAGACTTCCCAATGACCCATCCAACAAATGTGCTTCTCAAACCCATGACCTCCTCTGAAGAATTGTCTCCCTTGTCCTGCAGAGCCCAGCCCTGGATCAGCCTCATCAGTAGCTTTCTCCCTGTGTATCTCAGGGCTGCTGGGATGCTGAAGAAAGCACATGCCTCACAGATTAGTGCTCCCACAAATCCATGGCCTCCAGCCTCATCAGTTCCTCACCACTAGCCCGAAGTCTCTGTGGGCTGCTCTTAGCTTTCCTTCCACTTCTCCATAGCAGCCATCTTGAATATTTTCTTCTTTCTTCAAGCTTCCCACCCCATCTCACTTCCTTACACTGAGCAGGTATTCTTGCCAACCATCCCAAGAGAAGTAATAGCCATCAGGCGTGAATTCCCTCCATTTCCTGAACCCACCTCCCGACTACCTACCAACCAATTTTTGATCTACTTGCATCTCCAACTCCTCCTTCCCTTCTGCCTGAGGCTCACTCTGGACCTCACCGCCCCACCTCCAACCTCTGGCTGACCTCACTTCATTCTTCAATCCTTCTCTTTCCTGTATCCTCAACTATTCATATACCGGTTTTTCCCTACGAACATTTTAAAAGGTCCTAATCTCTCCCAACTTAAAACTGTCTCCCAACCCTATTTCCTTTCTGGTTTTCTCTCTCCTCCCCTTCAAAACTGCTAACAAGTTATCTACATCTATCTCCCACACATTCAGACTTCTACCCTGCTGCTCCATTGAACTTGGTCTCTTCAGGATTGCCAGTGACCTCTTTGTTGCTAAATCTGGTGTTCATTTGTTCAGACTTTGGCTTACTAGACTGTTCTACAGCATGTCAACTCATATCCTCCATGTGGCTTCTGTGCACACTATTCTTTGGTTTTCCTCCTATTTCTCTGTTCTAACCTTTTCTTCTGGGCTCTTCTTCCTCTACTTGTCCCTTAAATGTTGGCATATCTCAAGGGATTTTTTTTTCTCTTTCACCCTCTCTACAGAAGAGTTCAGAGAAGGTAATGGCACCCAACTCCAGTACTCTTGCCTGGAAAATCTCATGGACGGAGAAGCCTGGTAGGCTGCAGTCCATGGGGTCGGTAGGACATGACTGAGCGACTTCACTTTCACTTTTCACTTTCATGCATTGGAGAAGGAAATGGCAACCCACTCCAGTGTTCTTGCCTGGAGAGTCCCAGGGATAGGACAGCCTGGTGGGCTGCCATCTATGGGGTCGCACAGAGTCAGACACGACTGAAGCGACTTAGCAGCAGCAGCAACGGAAGAGTTACATTCATTTCCATGGCTTCAGTTATGATGTATATGCTAAGAGCCTGATAACTTAAGGTACTTTCTCCAGATCACATCTCTCAAGGATAACAGGCTCTGTCTTTTTGGTTTGAATTCAGTTCAGTTCAGTTGCTCAGTTGTGTCCAATTCTTTGTGACCTCATGAATCGCAGCACGCCAGGCCTCCCTGTCCATCACCAACTCCTGGAGTTCACTCAGACTCACATTCATCGAGTCCATGATGGCATCCAGCCATCTCATCCTCTGTCATCCCCTTCTCCTCCTGCCCCAAATCACTCCCAGCATCAGAGTCTTTTCCAATGAGTCAACTCTTCGCATGAGGTGGCCAAAGTACTGGAGTTTCAGCTTTAGCATCATTCCCTCCAAAGAAATCCCAGGGCTGATCTCCTTCAGAATGGACTGGTTGGATCTCTTTGCAGTCCAAGGGACTCTCAAGAGTCTTCTCCAACACCACAGTTCAAAAGCATCAATTCTTTGGCCCTCAGCCTTCTTCACAGTCCAACTCTCACATCCATACATGACCATAGGAAAAACCATAGCCTTGACTAGATGGACCTTAGTTGGCAAAGTAATGTCTCTGCTTTTGTATACGCTATCTAGGTTGGTTGTAACTTTTCTTCCAAGGAGTAAGTGTCTTTTAATTTCATGGCTGCAGTCACCATCTGCAGTGATTTTGGAGCCCCAAAAAATAAAGTCTGACACTGTTTCCACTATTTCCCCATCTATTTCCCATGGAGTGATGGGACCAGATGCCATGATCTTCATTTTCTGAATGTTGAGCCAACTTTTTTGCTTTCCTCTTTCACTTTCATCAAGAGGCTTTTTAGTTCCTCTTCACTTTCTGCCATAAGGGTGGTATCATCTGCATATGTGAGGTTATTGATATTTCTCCTGGCAACCTTGATTCCAGCTTGTGTTTCTATGGAATACTCTATTAGTGTCCCCTTGAGCTCATGTTCTGTAAAATGCTGCCCTGAAGAGAAACAGGCATTTAAATGTTATTACTCAAATATAGCGAATGTCTACTATGGGCCAGCCACCAAGGTAAGCAGAAAGCGTATAATTGGTGACTAATGGTTTTCACCACCGTCACAGGGAGAGCAGTGAATGAGACAGAATGCAGTGTGATGGGTGACAGGTGCCTGGTGGTCAGTACAGGCACTGCTGAGAAAGACCGTGAAGGGTGAGGACTAACCCATCCTCAGCAGTAAGGGTTCTTTCATTTACTGTGCAAAGATGTCTGAATGGGTTGAATGGGGGCTAGAGCTGTGAATAAGAAAGGCCTCTGCTGATGTGAAGGTTAAATTCCATCATGGAAAGGCAGAAAATAAGTCATTTAGCATTTTTGATCTCCTTGCAGTCCAAGGGACTCACAAGAGTCTTTAACACCACAGTTCAAAAGCAGAGATCAATAAATGGGTGTATTAGGACTGAAAGAGCTAGAAAAACAGGAAGTTTGTGGTCCGGGCGCTGTTTTAAAGATTAAGAAATGGGGGTCCCCAGAATGATGAGGTCCGGATTGCAGCAGTGAGCCACAATGACTGAGGCCCTGCGGTGGTTCTGGCCTTGCTGGAGCTGAGGAGGTTGTCCTGACCATCAGCATGGGCTGTGATGTCACTCAGGATAATGGAAGGGGTACTTGGGATGGAGAGACCATGAACCAAGGTTTCAAGCTTTTCGGGAAAGAGGGAGACTGTCAGAACTGGAAAATATGAAGTGATAAATTAGATGGTGTGAGCCTCTGAGAAAGGGGATTTCTTTACATTCAGGGTGGAGAAGTGGTTGGAAGCATCACAGTGAAGCTGTAAGCAGGCTCTTCTTTTTTTTTTTTTTTTTTTTAATTCTTATTTTTTGTTTAATGCTTATTCCATTTCACAGCACTGTATTGGTTCTGCCATACATTGACATTAATCAGCCACAGGTGTGGACGATCTCTCCATGTTAAAGCCCCCTCCCACCTCCCTTCCCTGCCCATCCCCCCGGTTCATCCCATACACCGGCCCCAAGCATCCTGTATCCTGTATTGAACATAGACTGGTGCTTCATCTCCCATATGATTGTATACATGTTTCGTTGTCATTCTCCCAGATCTTCCCACCCTCTCCCTCTCCCTCTGAAGCCAACAGTCCGTTCTATACCTCTGTGTCTCTTATATTGTCTCACTTTCGGGGTCATCATTATTGTCTTCTAAATTCCATATATATGTGTCAGTATACTGTATTGGTGTTTTTCTTTCTGGCTTACTTCACTATTTTTTTTTTTTTTTTTTTGGCCATGTTACAAAACTTGTGGAATTTTAGGTCCCCGAGCAGGGATCAAATCCAGGTCCCTGGTAGTGAAAGCACTGAGTCCTAACCACTGGACAGCCTTGAATATTTACCTCCTAATACAGCTCAGATACACCCCTTTTTTCATCTTCATGAACTCTGTGCTTGATAACTGCAGCAGCTTCCAACCTACATCTAAGCCTCATTCTCTCCTGGTCATTCTCCACACAGGCCCTGAAAGTGCAAGTATTAGTCACTTAGTACTGTCAGACTCTTTTCGACCCCATGGACTGTAGCCTATCAGGCTCCTCTGTCCATGGAATTCTCCAGGCAAGAATACTGGAGTGGGTAGCCATTCCCTTCTCCAGGGGATCTTCCCAATCCAGGGGATTGAACCCAGGTCTCCTGCATTGCATGGAGATTCTTTGATGTCTGAGCCACCAGGGAAGCCCCCACACAGGCCCTAGACCTTTTCAAAATGTACATCTTTTTAAAAATCTTCATTATTGTTAAAATAAAGTTATATTTCTGATATACTAGGCTCTTCGGAAGCCCACCCTGATTAATCACTCCAGGCCAATGTCTGAGATTCAGCAGCCTAGTTAATCCCCTCATTATTGAATTAGAAGACATACGGAACTTCACCAAGACCTTTTGTCTCTCTAACAAGGTAGGAGGCTAGCTCAGGGTTCCCCTGGAATCCTTTGCAACTCCAGTTTATAAGCATCTAGAATTTTGCCTACAATTCTCTGCTCTAAAACCACCCCTCTCTCTTAAAACAGACAAAACCAGGGACTTCCCTGGTGGTCCAGTGGCTAGGACTCTGTGCTCCCAATGAGGGGGCCCGGGTTTGATCCCTGGTCAGGGAACTGGATCCCACATGCTGCAACTAAGAGTTTGCAGACCACAACTGAAGATCCTGCATGCTGCAAATAATACGCAATGCAGCAAACAAAAACAAAACAATATGTGGAGCGCATGTCTGAGCAAAATCATACAATAATAAGAGGGAATGGGGATTTGAACTCAGATTACCCAGAACATTACCTCCTGTCTATTCATAGTCAAACCAAGTTCTGATTAATTCAAGATGAAGATTGTGGAAAGAGACAAACATTCATTCAGTGCTTAATATTTATGAAATGTTTTACACAAGGCATTTCATTTCTCCCTTTCAACACTGTCAAACAAGCAAACTGTACATGTGAGAAGGTGGTTTTTACAAGGTCACACAGCTAGTAAATGGGTCTGAATGCCCCACTTCCACCTTATTAGCTGCTCCCTGCCACCAATAAACAGCATTTTACAACTGAAGAAACAGGTCCAGCCTGGGGTCATATACACCTAGTCAGAGGCAAAGTCAGAATTAGAATCTGGATTTCCCGACTCAGCTTGGGTGAACAGATGCTATTTTAGTCCCTGCTTTCTGGGAGAATCGTGGAACCCTGACTTTTACCCTGCAGATAACAATTTCCTGAAAACTAGCACTACTCCTGAAAGGCTAAGCTGACCTCTAGAGTTTCAACTGTTGCTCCAGGAGGTCTTCTTGGGCAGCCTCCTGCTGATACTCTGCTGCTGCTGGGCTGATGCCCACCTTGTGGAGCAGTCCTCCCCTCTTCCCGCTTTTCCAACAACCTCTGCTCTCGCTGCATCCACAGAACTAGGCACTCTGTGTCAGCACAAATTCCATTTTCCCTTGCCTCCTACACTTTCCTCATCCTCAGTAATAAGACACTCAACTGTACATTTAGTTAGGCCTTTCCTCGTGGTTTAACCAGAATCAAAGCCTCTCTGCCGTGCCCCATAGAAATCCTGTTAGTTCTTCTCTAACTGCAATCTATATGACTCCTTCTCCCATTTAGCCTTCCCTCTGTGCATGCCATTAACACAAGGACTGCGGGGTTGTTTTCTCAGGCTCTGTCCTTTTGGTTTAAATCAGAATCAGATTCAGATAAACCTCCTTGTTACTTCTCTGGCCAAAAATTAACTATTCCTGTTTATTAAAGCATTTTTCCAAGAATGCTTTAATTAAAATATATCCAAAATGTCTGGACATAGTGATGTATAAAGCACGTGTGGGATTAACTGGACCATCTGGCTAATACCAGGATTCTGAATGGGGGAAAAAAATCAGAAAAGATGTTACCTAGCAAGGTGGGATAGCACACCAGGGCCTTATGATGCTGAGAAGAGGGCTGAAAGAAGGGCAGGGATCTCAGACTGTCTTTACTTCATTACTGACAGGAGCAGGAGCTCTTTCCCAGAAAGGGAGTGGGAGGCAGAATGTTTAGGCACAGAAAGAAAAAGGGCCAACAGCTAGAAATAGAGGAACACGAAGAACTGATGACATTTAGGGGAAAATTCACAGGACTTCTAAAGAATAATAAGCATAAATCTATCACTCCCTGCGTCACAGGACTGAAAACGGCAAAGACCCTCTAAGCACTCAGGCAAAATTTCAATCCACAGTGTGACTAACATAAACATTTCTTCAAAGGGGTGGCATCTCTCTAGCTGAACACTTTCAGCAGTGGGAAATGTCTAATCTTAAGAGATTAAAATCATGGAGGTGGAAGGCAAATTCAATTACACTACATTCAGTTTCGATTCTACAAGTATCTACTGAGTACGTACTATGTGCCAGACATTATAGGCATTGGACTTTAAATGTGAATAAAAGACACAGTTCCTGCTCTGGGGATCTTATCTGTGGAAGACAGATATTCAAACAAATAGAATGAGGGAAGTAGAGAGTGCAGCTCAAACACAAGGTGAGGTACGTCATAAGTAGCCAGGCATCTGGGAAGGCTTCACTAAGGAGGCAGCGTCTACTCTGGGGCTTGAAGAGCGTGAGGAGTTAGCTGAGCGCAAGGTGGAGGGACCACGGGAGAGAACGGTTGCTTAAGGCGTCCCAGCTTCCAGAAAAGTTCAGAGTGTGGCGAGAAAGTGGAGTCTAGATCTCGAGGGGTCTTTAGGTTGATACTGAGGAATGTGGTTTAATTCCAGAGGCAATGGGAAGCCTGGTGAACGCTTTTTTTAAAAAGCAGAAGCGCCCTCTCTCTACGCTGTGAAAGACGTTGCGGTACGGGGAGGAAGGGCGTGAAGGAGGCCAGAAGCCAGGA
The DNA here is from genome assembly GCA_006408675.1 of Madoqua kirkii. NCBI lineage: Eukaryota > Metazoa > Chordata > Mammalia > Artiodactyla > Bovidae > Madoqua > Madoqua kirkii. The sequence goes on along the minus strand of SJYC01005602.1, from coordinate 65,566 downwards.
TGGAAAGGCCTTGATGGCCCAAGGAAAATGACCAAAAGTAAAGCGCCTCTCTACAAGACAGAGCCAAAAACAAAGGGAGAGAGTTCAGAACGCGCCCCTTCCACTCTCAAGCCGAAAGTCTCCGTCCTATCTCACCACTGCTGGGCAAAGCACGGAGGCTCGCTCTCGGTTTGCCCTAACACCGTGGCTTGTGGGCGGGGAGACGACTCCACGCCCTTCTTCCCAGATAAGAAAACTGAGGCCCACAGTCCTGGTGTGGGGACCAAGGCGAAGAAAGAATGCAAACGGCCTCCCAAGAGGCTGCCCGAAGTCACGCACAATCCGTCCAGGGTCCCGTGGCCTGCCCCATTTCTCCATCAGCCATTCCCAACTGGCCGCCTTTGCTATAGAAACAGTCCTCCCGCCCTCCTCAGCGCCTCGGTTTCGTCAATGCACCCTGGGAAATGCAGTCTATCTCTCGTTACCTGTCCGATCCATGAGCCCACTGTGTCCCTAAAGGACTACAAGTTCCAGAAGGCTATGCGAAAATTCTGGTGGTCTCTCGGGGATGCGGTCTTGTAGGAGAGACAGAGGAACCCCGCGGGCGGGGCCGAAGGGAGTGGGGATGACAACCCCCAATGGGCGGCCTCCTGGGCGGAGCCCAGGCCGCCATTGGCTACGGCGGCACGGAGGAGGCGGGGACAGCGGAATGAGGCGCGGAGCTGTTCGCAGCTCCAGGTGCTGAGTCCGAGGGAGGCTCTGGACCGGAGAGCCGCGGTCTCAGCCGTCACCGCCGCTGCCGCGCAAGAGCCATAGCCTGGAAGCTGAAGCCGTGAGGAGCCCAGAGGAGCTGGGTGCGCTGCCGGGCGGCGATAGCCCTCCCGCCACTCTGAGGTCGGTGCTGCTGGATTCGCTTTTGTTTTATTGGGGAAGGAAGGAACCGAGGCTTGAGGGGACCTGGGAGTTGATGGGACCAGTCCTCGCCGCCCCCAAGACCATCTGTCCCGGAGAGCTGCTGACCGGCTCCTCGTGAGTCTCCCTGTGGCCCCGTGCCTGGGATCGGAGCAGCTTTGGTTAGTTTTTGTCTTATGGTGAAGGAGGTTTTTGAGCGTGAGGGGCGAGGAGAGGACTGGGGACCTGCCCCACCGTCTCTCCTGAGAGAACGTTGAGAGACCTGAGACTCTCTCAGCCTGTGCCTGAAGTCGAGGCTGCTTGGATTACTGAGGATGGGAGGGAGTGTTCCGGGACGAAAGATTCGGAGGCAGGAGGCCCCTTCCCCACAACACCTCGGCTGCTTGACGTTACAAAGAGGGTCTGGATGTGATGGATGAAACTGCGGTGCTCCACCTCCTCTGCTCAGACCCTCCTGAGGAAGGGCTGTTGGGGGATGTCAGAAAGACCCTTCCTCGCACCCACCCCACCCGCGAAGCCTAGGGTTTTTGTGAAAGGGGGGTGGGCGGGAACAGGATGAAGATGGAGACAGAGGACTCTTCCCCCTCCCAGCTGGACCCACCTAGATTATTGCGGGGGGATGGGGGGTAGGGGGGAATGCGATGTGAAGAAAAAAGGCTGAGAGACCCCTCCCACCCTGTTAGGAGTCGCTGGGACAGGAAAGCACTGACGGATTCTCTGGGTCCTCTGCTATCTGGGCCCCATGTCTAAGGTCGGAGTGGCCTGGGGGTGGGGTGTGTGGTGGGGAAAAGTAAGAGGGATTGAGGAGCCCCCTCCCGACCTCTCCCCTCCCCGGCTTTATCGTCTTGTCTCTCTCTAACTGGATTCAGGCCAGGGGCCCTAAGTTGAAACGACCCTCCCCGCCCCGCCCCGCCTTCGGGCTCCTGAACCGCAGCGGGTAGCCGGACCTGGATGGGCACGTGCTGGGCGGGACGGGGCTGGTCCTCTCTCAAGCGCCCTAGAGCTTCCAAGCAGACGCTTCCCCGCCCCCGCCCCCCACTCCCTCGCATCCGCCCTGTCCCCATAGACCCTCAGGCTGTTCCGCTCAGCGAGGGGCGCGCCTCAGATCCGACTGCCGAGACCTGTGTCCCAGGCATGCGGCGGCCACTCGGGGCGCGGGGCTTTCGCGCTCGGCCCCCGAATCCACGCGCAAGAGGACAAAGCCGCGGTCGCCGCACTGGCGGGCCTGCGCCACTGGCTGGGCGGGGGGCGCGGCCAGGAAAGGGGTGGGGGGACTTCGGGGCGCGGCGCGGGGAGCTTCTGCGGAAACGTGCGAGAAAGCAGGCGGGAGACAAAGCGCACTCGCTCCTTGTCGCGGGCCCGCGCGAGCCGGGATGGAAAATCCCGAGGGAGGAGGAGGCTGAGCCGGGAAAGGCACTATACCCCGCACCCTTCCCCGCACACCACCACCCTCTCTGGTCTGGCACTCAGGATGCCGTGTGTGCAACGGTAGCCAGGGTCCCTTCTATGGAGCGTTCACGACCTGTGACCACGAGGACCTGGACAATTAAGGGGCTCCTCCTCGTGAGGAGGGACCCGGGGTACAGGATGCATGAGTGGGCCAGGGGTCAGTAGGGGCATTCTGACTGGACCCCCTAACCCCACTCCATCAGCCGGTGTTGGGTCAAATTTGGTTCCAGGATTCGAATGTGTGTATGTGTCACAGTGTGTTTGCAAGGGTGATGGTGTGGATCCGAGTGTGAGTGTGAATGTGTATGCCTGGGTGAGGTGCCAATGTGTGCTCCAGTGTTTGTATGTGTGTCATGGTGAGCTTGTGCATCTAACTGGCTGTGTGTGAAAAGAATCAACTACTGCTGGCCTTGGATGGTGGGGGTGGGGGCAGGGTAGTCATCCCTTCAACTCTCATGCCACAGTAATGACCTAGGGTCCCAGTGCATGCCCTCAAGGTGGAGGTAGCTTGAGAGCATGTGCATGTGGTGTGGCCCAGAAAGTGGGGCCTCACAAGTACGTTGAGCTCTTGTCAGCCCTTCTGGTGCTTTGGGTCTAACCCTGATATCCTCACCAGCGCCCTCCCCTTCCCATCCCTCAGAAACCTTATCCGGCTTAATGGGCTACCCTGAGGACCAGAACTCTGCTCCCCACCCGGGAGCTCATCAGCAGAATCCGTTATGGGGCGGGTGCAAGATTGTGTGGCAAGACAATTTTCGTCACTTTGGCCTCTATCTGCAAGGGCCATGAGACCGGAGTTGCTGGTCAGTTGACAGGTGGACTCTCAGTAATACTAAACATGGTGAAGGCACGACCATGACAGAGATATCACTGTGGGTAGATATCCTACAGGATGAGGATAGCCTTCATAAACCTGCCCACTCCCACCAAGTGACCTCAGTTATACAGCACTTTGACAGCAAGGGTGCTGTCACCAGAGACTCCTGTCCCGTATGAGGGGTAGACAGTGGCCAATGGAACCACAGGAAGAACAGTTATGACAGAGCCGCCATACCCGGCGTCTCCACAAGTGTCCACAGCGACCTCTGCTGGGCAGAAGTGTAACCAAGCTGAAATTTGGCAATGAACACTCCCTCGCATTGTGAAAGCTCAGGTGGGTGTGGGCATTGTTAGGTGAAAACCATTTGGGGGCTACTTGTCTGCTTTTGGAGTCCTGAGTTGAAGTTCTTGTCTGCAGTTCCTTCAAGCAATGGAACAGCCACTATCCTCCCCCATATAGAAATATTTAAAGAGAGCCTAAAGACCTTTGTTCAAGGTTTCATCCAACTAAGGGTGGACATTAAATCTGTTTAAGAGAAAAATGCATGAAAAGCATTCATCAAGCTCAGGGAGGTTTAAGCATATTTCCTGTCTTTTCCTCTTTCTTCAGTTCCTTTCTCCTTTTTCTTCCTATTCTACTTCTATCCTCTCCTCTTCCTCATTATTAATCAAAAGCATATTTTTTCAAACATATACTCTCTTTTTCTCATCAATATGTCCTAGAAAGTATCAGACCCAGGTATTATGGTGCTATTTTTAAATGCAAAGGACTAGTAAACACTGGCTCCTCCAGGCCTAATGGTGGGAATAGGGGGGATGGATGGGATATGCTCAGTCTTAAATGCCCACCTGCTGACAACGTCTCCTCTCCTGGAGTTGCTCTAATGTGATTTCAGGCAGCCACAAACTCTTCAGTGCTCCTTAAAGTAAAAGAGATATTTAAATACCTGGTATTGTTCTTACTTTAGCATCTGTGTGATTTGCATTGAACTACATGACTCAGTATCATAAAAGTAAAAATAGGACTTAATCTCTTCCTTGCCTGTTCAGAAGGTGACTGCATATGTGTGTTGTGTTCTGCACTGGAGAATAAAAAGATAAATTATCTCATAAATTGAACTACTTGCTTATCCTGATTAGAGATTGTCACTTAACATCACATACAGGCAATGACATGTTTTTTTAAATTCATACATGAGTCTCTATCTTATAAAGCCTTTCTTCATGCTCATACATTATTACTTTCACTCAAGGTTAATCAAGAAGGTTTAATCCTTGTACTGAAGCCAAACAAAGTAAATATCAGCGGATACAGGAAGATGTGGGTGGTGTTTCTGTTCTTCTTTGGCTCAAAAAAGAAAAAAAAAGTCCTTGGAGTTCTTAGGAGAGAGGGAAAGGCCCTGATGATTTGGTAACTCTTATGGATAGGGTTTCTGAGGAGGAGAGTCTCCTCAGAATTTTCCAGGAGGGCTGGTTGTGTTGAAGAATCTGAACATGCAGTCACTGGTACACTTTCTGGGAGTGAGACTGAGGCCCTTGGGATGCCTAAATCCCCACACTAATGCAGCCCTTCTGGGAAAATCCCCCAAGTCCTTCATGCTCCCTCAGGGCGCTCAGCAGTCCCTAAGGAGTGGAGCTGTCCAAGGTTCTGGAGCACTGGCCTCAGCCCGCCTAGAGAAAAAGCAGTTTTAGGGCAAACTCTGAGGACCAAGGCCTCTGTGAGGATTTCCCCACCGCTGGTCACAGAATGGAACAAGAGAAACATGATCTACTGCCTCACTTTGAATGAACCCAGCAGCAGTCCCTACTTAAAGAATTGCAAGCTAATAATAAGAGGAAACATTTCTGAGTCAGGCTCTTCACATGTAAGAATGTATTTATTCTCAGAGTCCTATGAGGTGGCTGGTGGTGTTATTCCCACTTTCAAGATGAGCAAATGAAGCTTCGAGAAGAAAGAGGTTTGCCCATGGTTATATAGATCAGAAGGAGGAACATTTATGTTCCAATCTGGATATCTTAAAAGTCCAGAGACTCCTCTTTACCACTAGTTTTTTCCCTACTGCTATTGTAGAAGAAATATTGAAGTATTGTCATGTCCTCTCAGATATTATAACCAAATTTTACAGAAATTAAATTGGGGCCCAACTAAGATTCAGACATAAATCACAAAGAGTCCTTTCAAACTGAGCAAGCCTATTGTCAGATACGTATTACATTTTATCCTGACAAAGGGCTCCTAACCTGAACTTGATTACCAAAGAAGGAGAAAGGTATATGACCCTCATGGCCAGTGGTGCTGGGTTTTCTTTCCAGCATGGAACTATTTCACAGGAAGCCAAGCATGCAAGAAGAGAGAAAGAACCATGAGGATGCTGTTATTATTCAACAGAGTTCATATAGAGCTAAAGAAGTAGGGCTTATCTTTATCTGCTAGCATCCTGTTCCAGTGCCAAGAACACTTGGATATTGTTAAGAGGCTTCTTCCACCCATTCCCACTCTCAGATTTTTCACAGCAAACTTTCTAACACAAAAATAAATTTTTCACTGTTTTGAGCCTCACCTAATCTCAGGGAAACATCACATTTCTGCCCTCATGTCATCACAACCAATGTTCCACTTCCATATGTGGCTACAGGAGTCCTGAAGGTGGGCAGGTTTGGGGCTTTCAGGCTTCAAGCCACATATCCTCCAGGTGACAATGCCAATTGCCCTGGTCTTCCAACACACACACAGGAGGCCTGTGCCTGAGGACTGCCCGTGCAGTTGCTGCAGGTTTGAGTGTCTAAAGAGAGGAGAGAGAAACAGGCTTGTGCTTTTTCTCCTCTCCCTAGAGCTCAGTGTGCATAACACCCAGGCAGGGGGCCTGGCCTTTTAAGAAATTGTTTCACATTATGCTGGGTCCCAAGCCATTTTGAACAACTCCTTTCCCGTCTAGGTTGGGATTTTGCAGGGCTCTGGAGCAAAAGCTGCTATTGCTTCCCCCAGGACACTTGGAGGCCAAGGACTGGCTCCCCATCTGGGTCCGCTCTGACTCATATGACTGCAGACAGATTTGATTGTTTTCTTATTTAGAGTCATTAATTAACTCTCCTCAGCATCAGAACAGCATGTAATAAGAGGGAGACCATTTGCGGGGGTCTCTAGGCAGCCATGCCTATAGCTGAGCACCACCTCCTTGGCTAACAGGATCAGGAAATGGTTTCTAATCCTGGCTATTATCCTTCAGAAAGCTTAGACTGTCAGCGTTTTAGGCTAATATGAGAAAGGAAATAAGAGTATAATTAATTGCTAAGGCTGCTATAGTTACTCCAGCAAAAACTGAGAGGACCAGGGGTCCCTCAGGGAACTGGATTTTCCTTCATTCAACAAGCATTTCTTGTGCCTACAACATGCCAGGCACAGAGCTGGGCACAGGGATCACATTTCTCCAGCTTGGGATAAGCCCTGCCACACAAAAATTGTGCCTGGAAAGAGGAAACGGCTGCAGAAACCCTGGAAAGGGTGTGTGCAGTAAGCAGAAAGAGATTTTTAGAAATGGAAAGAAACAGTAATCACAAACCATCATCTTTTTTTTCTTGGCCACACTTGCATGGCATGTGGAATCTTAGTTCTCCAACCAAGGATTGAACCTGCGCGCCCTGCATTGGGAGCATGAAGTCTTAACCACTGGACTGCCAGGGAAGTCCCCATCACCTCTCTTTTAAATGAGGAAAGAGGCTGAGGGAAGTTGAGGGTTGCCACTGGCCACAGCCCCAGTTAGTTGTGAGAACTGAAACCTAGATTTTAGAACTCCTGAGGTATGTTCCCTGGGTTTGGAAGATCCCCTAGAGAAGGGAAAGGCTACCCACTCCAGTATTCTGGCCTGGAGAATTCCATGGATTGTATAGTCCATGGGGTCACAGAATCGGACACGACTGAGCAACTTTCACTTTCTTTCAAGGTATGGTCTTTCTGCTGTCCTAAACAGCTGCTATGTTTTGTTACATTATCCAAAGGGCACATTTCCATTAAGGTAGCCTTTTATGGTCCAATCCTAATGCAAACCTAAATTTAAAGTTGAAATGGAAACAAATAGATGAAATAGGAAAAGGAGAATGCCTATTTATATCTGTGTTGTCCAGTATAATAGCCATATGTGGGCTGAGCACTTGAGCTATGACCAGTCTGAATTGAGACTGGTCTGAATTGAGACTAGTGCTTTAAGTATAAAATATACATCAGTTTTTAAAAAGCTAGTATGAAAAATATAAAATAGCTCAATAATGTTTTAGATAAAATATAGTAACATTTTGGATACATTCAGTTAAATAAATGATATTGAAATTAATTTCATCTGTTTCTTTTTACTTAGCTGCTGTTATCATCAGAAGGAGTTCATAGAATCTTACAAGACAGAGGCAGGAGAAAGAGAAACAATTTTCAGATAAATCAAGCAAAAGATTTACTGCTAGATAAAACATGATTGAAAACATTTGCAAGTATAAGCTCATGAATTACTTTGATGTGGGCCCCATTTTCTTGCCAATAAGAATACTAGGGGAGAAAGAGAAAGACAAATACTGTATATTTTTAATGCATATATATGGAATCTAGAAACATGGTACCAGTGTTCCTACGAAGGGGCAGCAAAGGAGACTCAGACATAAAGAACAGACCTTTGAACTCATTGGGAGGAGAGGGTGGGAGGATTTGAGAAAAAAGCATTGAAATATACACATTACCATATATAAAACAGATAACCAGTGGGAGTTTGATGCTGACACAAGGCACTCAAGGTCAGTGCTCTGTGACTCCCTGAAGGGATGGGGTGACAAGCAAGGTGGGAGGGGGGTTAAGGAGAGAGGGGACACATGTATGCCTATGGCCATTCATGTACGGCAAAAACCATCACAATATTGTAAAATAATTATCCTCCACTCAAATACACATTTAAAAAAGAATACTGGGGAAATATTTCAAGCCATTTACATAAGCATATGATGAATAGACAAATCAGCTAACTGAATTATGCACAGGGCTTGACTTCGGCTAATGAGATGAGGAAGAGGATGATTAGAGGGTATGTATAACAGATGACCGAAGAGCTCTAAGTCTCTTGGACTCCAAGATTCCTCAGGGGAAATGAGAGCCTTGTGCTTTAGGAGAAAGATGCTGGACAGGAGTCAGACATATGTGAGGTCAAAGCTGCTCTGCCACCCATTGGCCTTGATCAAGACACGGAGTTTTAAGCAAACACTCAAAAAATGACAGCTATGACTGACTGGGATTTCAGGTGTTCTATAACAGAAAAGTTTCTATTCAGAACCTGCATGGTTTTCTCAATAATGCTACTGCTTCACTCCTCATCTTTGCTTGGTCCCTAAGGGAGCTTAAAGGACAGTTTCATTTGATTGTGTCTACACCATAACATTGGGTCTCAATAATGTGGGGCACACCTCCCCATCTTTCATGTTCTCATCTGTCCAGTTAGCTCATGTGAGGTTCTTTCTCTGGGATGGTGAGGCAAGCAGCAAAATGGGCATCATTCTGTGATATTTAAAGTTCTAACATTCTGATATTGGTATTTAGAGCACTTTACAGGCAGTTTTACTTTAAAAATTAAGGGATGTAAATCCAGAAACCATAGCCCCAGGAGAATGTGGCTGTGGTCCCTTTACTGCACAGCTCTGAGGGAGTACATCATTGCTATCCTTTACCATCTCTTTTCCAAACGTTTGCCTTCTAGATCAAAGAAATACATGTTAAGCTCAGTGAAGACTTATGTTAACAGACCGTGTTGGAACCAAACTCCTTCCTATAGACTAGTCCCACGGGAAGAGCAGGAATTCCTGGAGGTGTTTTAGAAGGAGAGAGACACAGTCAGAAATCCTGGATCAGTGTGGTGGGCGGCTGATGTGGAGAAGAGCCTGGAGGTGAGCTCACCCTGGTTCTGTTGAGAGGCCCCTGACTTCCATGGACTTAAGTACCAGGGCTAGGTTCTTCGGGTATAGAGTCTGGTCTTGAAATGTATTCTCCCCATCCATTCACTTTTTTGCCCACTCAACAGATACTGAATGATACATAGCTGAGGTGAGGAGGTTTGAGAAACCTTGCTCTGGAGGAATCCAGGGTCTGGCTCGGGATAGAAGGAAGGCCCACATGAAGGGTAAACTGAGGAATAAGGGCTGACCTAGCCATAGGAGGCCTATTCAGGTGGGTTGGCTATGGCACTGTCAAAGCTGTGGATCTCAGCCAGACAGACCTGACGCCGCATCTCAGCTCCGTGACCAAATATGTGACCTTGAGCAAGTGCTTTAACCTTTCTGAGCTTCATTTTCATCATCTGGGGCACTGAAATCTACTTTTCCTGGGCTGTTACAACCTTACATGGCAACAGATAAAGAAAATTCTTAGGATAATGCTAACTCTCCTTTACTGAGTGGTTACAGTGCATCAGGCATTGTGCTCAGCCCTTTAGATGTAGAAAAGAGCTCCTGCTATTATCCTTATGTTATAGCTGAGGAAAGCAATGCCCAGGAACTTCCAGTAACTTGCCCAAGGTCACACAAGCAGTAAGAAGTGGGCAACCTGACTGTGGCGCCTCCTCTTAACCACTGTGATTTCTGCCTCCCTGGCTCAAGGTCAGCAGAAACACAGTAAGTTCTTCTGAAGGAGGGCAGGGTGTTTTGTGGGTCAGCTTGAGGCGAGGTCTTCTGCTTGGTCTTTAAAGGTGGGGACAACATGGAGAAGCTCTGAAGGGTAAGTAGGGTGGGAAGAGCAGGCAGAGAAAAGCTGTGACCAAAGAAACAGGGCTGGGAATGCTGGTGGTGTATTCTGGAGGCCCTGAAATGGAGAAGAGAGGTTCAGTAGGAAATGGATATTTGGAAATAAGGGTTTAGAAGATCTATGGCTAACAAGTGTTGGCCAAAAAAAGTTTATAGACAAACAAAGGGTTGTAAAAACTACCAATGCGGGGCATCTCACTGAAATGGGGCATTTTGTTGCAGTATGGAATGCGCTCATCAAGCATGCCCAAAGCCAGAGCTTGTGGAGGGTGTGGCCAGACAGCACTTCATCCAGCATTCCTACCAGTGCTCTTTGCTTTTTAGAGAACATGCATGGACTTGTCTCTCATTCAGTCTTCACAAAAGCTCTAGGCAGGAAAAGGGTGGGAGGTCTGCTACAAGGGTCACTGCCAGGGTCAAGTGACAGGCAGCATGAGCTGCCAGGAAGCACACATTCCAAGCAGAGTGCCCAAGTCCAGGCATAAAGCTAAGGAGGGCTTTTTCTGTGAAGGAGGAGGCAGAAGGTTTGCCCCCTGGGCTGACACCTTTTCTCTGTGCTCCAGGAGGCAGGCGGCATTATCCTTTGGTTCATGATTCTCCGGTGACAGCCCTGAAAGGCTGTCTCCCAGAGTGGGTGCTGTGAGAGCCTGCGTTGGGGTCACTGTAAATCCCACAGCCCATTCTGGATGCAGCACCTGTCAATCAGTAACCCCTCCCATGCAAAGAGCTTGTTTCACACAAAGGGATTTTTGTGGGGGACTTGCCATCTTGAAATTGTTCAGCTTATTCTCTGCAAACTGCAGGGACTAGACATTCTCCTTAGTCAGATGAGAAGAAAAATCTATCTTTTCTAATGGCTGCAGTCGCTTCTGACCACCAGATTTCTCTCCATGGCTACGCTTCTAATAACAATGGAAAACAAAGGCAGGAAGAGAGAGGGACATGGATGCGGCACTTCTTGCAAGAGGCACCTGCGGTTCTGTGAAGGGTGAGAGGCAGTGGGGAGGTAATGCTCACAGCTATGCAAGAGTCCCTTGTTGAGTGGAGGGGGAGTTTTGATGTGCAAGATGATAGAAGATGAAAGAGATCATGGTGCTGCACTGCGTTTCCTCTGGAAAGTCATGCGAATTCCAGATGCCCTCCATGCTTCTGGAAGGATTAAATCCACGTTTGCAAGGCCATGCAGGTTTTGACAGGTTGTCCAGGGAGAAGTCCCTAGCAATTACAAACATAACATTAATGAGAAATGACAAACACGTGGTAACGGAATGTTAAGGGCTCATCTGGTCATTGACCCCAATAATGATTAATGTGTGTCCACACACACTGAGCATGACAGAGTGGAATGGTAACTTCTGAAGAATAACATCAAATTGAAAAGTCAGAATAATAATAAAGCCATGGATGTTTGGAATGGCTGGGTATCAGAAAGTAGAGCTGTAGTTTCTTCAGAGCAGCTTACCAGCCAGATCTCTTTCACCTGGTCATTCTGAGCCCCAGGCTCTGACATGCCAATTCTTAGACATTCCCAGCACAGCACCTGCACCTACTCTGTGTTAAGCCCTGCACTAAGCATTGGAGAGATGGAAGTGAATGAGACACAGTCCCTGTCCTTAACTGAATCTAAAGCAGAACATGAAGTACAGAGTAGGAAATGTGAAAATGAACACGGCTACTTTGTGTTATTTACTTATGAGTGCTGCCTCACCTGTAGCCCAGCCACTGAGCCAAACTGGTATCTTAGAAATATTGCTAACCAAATCGAAGCAGCTGGAATTCCAACTATGGACTCTGGGGTAGCAGAGTGAGGGCAAAGGAGGCATAGGCTGGTGTATTTCAGAAACCTGTTGCATACATTCAGCAAAAATGTTTTTTGTTTACATGTCTCCTTTGAAAGACCCATTCTTGAAACATTTGCCTGCAGTTAGAGCGTGCCGCCACAAGGGGCACCATGAAGCAGTGTGGCCCAAGCAGCTATGCTCCTCACAGGCACAGTCAGCTTAGCAGAGTTTTTCAGTTATTAACCTTCAGAAGAGGGACTTCCCTGATGGCTCAGACAGTAAAGCGTCTGTCTACAATGCAGGAGACCCAGGTTTGATTCCTGGGTCGGGTTGCAAAGAGCTGGACACAACTGAGTGACTTCACGACGAACCTTCAGAAGAACATAATTTTAAATTAATTGATCATAGAAGATTGCATATTTAATAGAGCCAAGAAGTGGTTACCTGTTTATAGTGAGTAGACAGTGAATTCATCAACATTCATTTAACAAAATTCATGTGTGCCTACTGTACATAAAAAACAGCAAAAAGTACTTTAGGTACTCACTCCTGTCAGGAGGACAAACAGACAATTCCCGTGCAGCTAGATAAATGGTATGATGGAGGGATGATCAGAGAGCACTGGAATGACTATCACTGACAGCAGGAATCACACAGACACACAGACATACACACACACACACACACACACACACTTGTTGGGTCTGGACATTAAAACCTGAGTCAGACGGTTTACACCAATTCATATGAAGAAGAAAAGCAAACACATCAGAATATTTTGAAATACTGTGAAGAACTGGAATCAGCCTGTTGAGTGACCTTGGGTATGTCGTCTACATCTCTGGACCTCAGTTTCTTCATCTGGTGCTCCAAGAGCTGGACAGTAGCCACTGTGACCATGTGGGTCTGGAGCAGCAGATTAGAGTGATGACCTTGACTCCAGTGGCCAGGCGTGGCTTTGTCCCTCCTTGGCACCTGCTTGTCTAGACCCTGATGACGCTACCTCTTGATTCTGGCTTAATGTTCCAAGGCTTCCCAGAGGATCAGCTGAGGTGCTGGTCCCAAAGAAACATGGTGTTTGTGAGGTGTCAGCCTCTCGTGTCTGATGGAAATGGTCTAGCTCTCCTGAGTAGTTATTGGCTCACCACCCTCCCCAGGACCCAGGCTGGCCCTGTCAAAGCTCTGACCAGTGCCGGCACCCCCATTTTCACCAGCTGGTCTTCTGACCTGTGGCCACTCTGAGGAAAGCCTGGGTCTTGTCAGGCAGAGAATCCCTGGTGGTAGGATAGCCCCACCCTCACCTCTCACGTCCTACCGAAGATGAAGCCTTGTGATAATCATTTCACAACATATACATGTATCAAATCATCACACTGTTCACACACACACGTTAAAACCTATACATGTCATGTGTGATTACTTCTCTACAAAGCTGGGGAAAGCAAAAAACAGACAACGATGAAGTCCGGCCTGTCCTGTCTCCCTCTGGAGACCTTCTTGGCCTTGGCAGACTGTCCTCCTCAAGCAGCCCCATCTGCCTTTCCCAGACCCCAGCCGTCCCCCATCTGTGGCTGTGGTACTGTCATCTCTGGAACTGGCATCTCTGTAGTAGGGGATACAGAGGAGCAACTTTCTTGTATAAATTTTAAAAATACCAGAGCGTTTAAATTCAAATAAGTCATTTAAAGCTGTAATTACCCCCTAGAGAGAATACCTGGGAGCAATACTGGTTAAGAGAGAAGACAAATTGAGGCCCTGAGAAAGCCCTCACTGAAATTCCATTTACAAGTCTTAAAAAGCACACCCACCCCCGCCCTACACACACACACACACACACACACACACACACACACAATATTTTTTGGCATGTGGAATCTTAGTTCCCCAGTCAGGGACTGAACCTGTGTCCCCTGCAGTGGAAGCATGAGTCTTAACCACTGAACTGCCAGGGAATTCCCAAAACAATTTATGTGCCCACAATACTGTAAATCAACTATACTTCAATTTTAGGAAAAGAATGTAAAAAAAATTATGTGCCTGAGAATTTTCACACCGAAGACTGACAAGGCCCTGAACCACCTGTCTAGGCTAGACTCCGCCAGCTCCGGTCTGCCATTCCCCACCCACCCTCACTCTGGTCCCTCAGCCCTGGGACACTCTCTGCAGAGAGCTCACCCCTGCCAGCTGGGCCGGGTCTGCTCACTTTCCTCAACCAAAGGCCAACAGGCACTTCTTCCCGGGGCTTCCACAGGCAGCAATAATGATACTTCCTGCCCTCTCTCATCACCATCATCACCCCACCCCCTGCTGGCTAGAGCCTGGATGGTCCCTCCATCTTGCTGGAAGCATGGGGCACCTCCTCTGGAGAGAAGCTCCTGCCCAGCTATGCAGGAACTCCCCAGAGTGAGCAAACACAGAAATCAACAGAGGGCCTTTCAGCTATTCTACAGAGGGTGTCACCTCCCAGAGATGCTAAGGGCCAGGCTGAGATAAGCAGAGCTGCTTACAAACCAAACACAGAGACAAATTAAGACTTTGTTGGAGGCCATAGGATGCAGACCAATGGAGTGAGAAACAAGATGTCTCCCTTCCAAATCACTGTGGAAGGTAAAAGAAAGCATCAGCTATGGCTCACAAAAGTCAGAAAAGAAATGAAATGCAGAAAACACAAAACAAGATGACAGAAGGCCACCCGAAATGACTGGACAATAAATGAAAAGTCTTTCCCATTCCCTTGTTAGAAGACAAAGGCTCTTGGATTAAATAAATAGAGACTCACCTAAAATAAAATGATTCCAGAGTAGGCAAAGCTATACCAGGTAAATGCAAACAAAAGAAAAAGCGTGAGAGGCTCTGTCAGACAAAGAACAATTTGAAGCAAAAAGCAGCGTCAAGCAGGATAAAAAGGGAATTTTATATTCATAGGAGCAATTGTGAAAGCATAAATGTTCTGAACATTTGTATACTTAGTATTTTAGCATCAAAATACTTGAGGCAAAAACCTGTTACCATTAGAAATACAAGATGAAGACAGTCGTGGGCATAAATTTACATACTACTCTCAGTACCTGCATCAAGCAACCAAAATATATATAATAGAAAGGAGGAATTTAATGAAGATGATTGAATTGAAAGGTGGGTGCTGACCTTTGTAGCAGTATGAATGATGTTGGCCATGTTTTAAAAGACCAACCCTAGATTGATGCTTATGGTATAAATGTTACACTGTGTATAAATATATATATATGGTTGAATTATAATTGCAATTTTTAAAACTCTAAACCCCTGAAAACCTACAAAAGCTGCTGAAAGAAAATATACCAAAATGTTAACAAGTAGTGTGTTCAGAAAGGGTGGAAAATAAGTATTTAAAATTTTACTTTCCACTTTCTCTTCCAAATGTTCTTTAGTGATCATATCATATTCTAATGACTATGTAAAAACAATTGGAAAAAAACAAACTGTAAGACTATCCCCACAGCATAGGATTGATAATTTCCAAGATTTGGGTAAAATTTTAAAAACAAAAGCAGCAAAGGGAGTCCCAGCAGGCCCCACACAGCCTGGGCCTCTTTGCTGGGGCGCTCCTGTTCACTCCCTCTGCTTCTTTGCCCTAAGGCACTGTGTTTCCCCAACCCATTTCTTCTACTGTGCCTTTCAACTCTTCCACCCTCTACTGACAGCTCAAGCATGGCTGCCCCAAGACAGATCCCAGTCTTTCCCCCTCTGCCCACACCTCTGGTGACCTCACCTACTCTTTTTATTTTAAAACTGTTTATTTGGCAGTGCCAGGTCTTTGACCTTCTGTTGTGGCATGTGAGATCTAGTTCCCTGACCAGGGATTGAACCAGGGTCCCCTGTCTTGTGGGCTCAGGGCCTTAGCCACGGGACAGCTAGGGAAGTCCCCTCACCTATTCTTGTAGAGATGTGTGCTCCCCTCCATATGCCAAGGACTCTGAAATTCATCTCTAGCTCCAAATTCATCAAAGTTCCAAGTACATCAACCTACAGACTGGATGTCACACTATATGTGAGGGTCAGGTGTGGTGGACATGACTTCAGAGGAAACTGCCACTGAAGCCCCTCTGAACATATGATGATGCGGGGCAGGACTGATTGAGTGTGAAGCAGGGATATCCCAAGGGGTGGTCATGAGAGCATTTCATCATCCAATCAGATGTAGGTTTCATGACAGACTCAGAATAAATCATCATCATGAGCAAGGCCCATTTGAAAACAAAACCTATGGTTCTGATTTATAGGACTATGAATATGTTGTTGCAGTAATCAAGAAAAACAACAGTGAAATTGTTAAAACTAGGTCCAGGCTCCCCTGCCCCTTGGAATGCTCACCCTGGTCCCTCAAATCCCCTTCTGCTCACCACACACATCTAGCCGCCAGTTCAGTGCATAGACCTTGATCTAGCACCAAGATTTGCTGGGCAGTGGTTTCTGGTCTGGCCTCTTGACTTTTCAAGACAGAGTAGAAAGTCTGTAAATAGCCTAGTCTTTAATCTACTGGCAAAGGGAGTGAGATGAGATCAGGTTGTGAGCCCACTGATGTGGTATGGTAAATTAAAGGTACAGTGTCTTTTGAAAATGACCAAAATAAACTTAAGTACTAATTCTAACCATACATGCTTATCAATTTCAGCTCTAAGTACATACTCTCATTGAAAAGTAAATGACTTTAAGAGAGCTTTCTAAAGTTGTTCCGTATAATTTTTCTTGCATTCTTAGGTTTAGACTGCTCTCCAGTTACCATTTTATTCTGAAAGGCAAAGATGCATGGGATCCCTCTTTAGAAAGGGGGTTACATGAAATACTATGCAGCTACCTGGTTTGGAGAAGAGAAGTCATCTCTAGGGAATCATTTCATGTCTGACTCTTTGGGGCCCCATGGACTGTAGCCTGCCAGGCTCCTCTGTCCATGGGATTTCCCAGGCAAGAATCCTGAAGGGGGTTGCCATTTCCTTCTCCAGGGGATCGTCCCGATCCAGAGGTCAACCCTTGTCTCCTGCATTGGCAGGTGGATTCTTCACCACTAGTGCCACCTGAGAAGCCCTTTCTAATTCACAAACTCTTAATCATGAAAAGAATTATCTCTACCATAAAATACTGTTATAGAGTCATATTTGCTCATATAAAGTGCCTTATACAGTGCCTGTCTTGAAGCAGGAGCTCCTTGAAAAGCAGTTACTATTCTCATAGTAGTGGCTTGCAGCCTCCCTGCCCTAGCCCATGTACACGATGGAGGGGTACACCATGTACCCAGTTTCCCCAAGTATAGCTCGACCTCCACATCTTTTCCCTTCCTACTCTAGAACCATCAGTAGGCACGTGATTGAAATGGAAGTGATGATAGGAAAAGCTCCTAGAATGTCTGCCTGTTTGTTTTTAGGTATTGAGTTGGCCAAAAAGTTTGTTCAGGTTTTTCCAGAAGATGGTATGAAAACCCAAACGAACTTTTTGGCCAACCCAATAAGATAGTTTCGAACTTTATTACTTTTATCATCAGTAACAAATTGGTAGTGCTTCCCTGGTGGCTCAGTGATGAAGAATCTGCCTGCCAGTGCAGGAGGCGCGAGTTTGATCCTTGATCCAGTGAGATCTCACATGCCACAGGATAACTAAGACCATGTGCCGCAACTCCTGAGCCTGTTCTCCAGAGCCCACGAGCCACGGTTCCTGAGCCTGTGCACTGCAGATACTGACGCCTGCATGCCTAGAGCCCACGCTCCACAACAAGAGAAGCCCCGCAGTGAGACGCCCACACACTGCCACTAGAGGGTCACTCCTGCTCACTCCGGCTAGAGAAAGCCCATGAGCAGCAGTGAAGACCCAGCACAGTCAAAAATAAACCAAAAAAAAAAAACCAAAAAAACTAGTTGCTTAAAAAAAACACAAAAACTCAGTGAGATGCATCAGTGTTTAAAAGACAAGTCCCAATTATTTGAGAATCTAGTTTCTCAGAACCAGCTATAATATAACTTCCCTGGGGATCAGAAGCCCTAACATCCACCCCCCATCCATCCATCATGTGAGACCTGGTGTTCTGTCTTCTTGCCCCAACCAGACTCTCAAGCCACTGGGTATCTAGGGCCACATTTCTTACTCCCCTAAACCTTGTTCTCTCCCCCCGTGGCATGTTTCCTGGTCTTTAACTGACAATTAATAAATATTTCATGAATAAATGCATCTGAAATCTGGCCCCTCCTTTTGCACCTCCTTGCACTGGGACTGGCAAATGTGTGTTATGAGCCAAAATCAGGTCAGGTGACCTGGCTTCCAGCAATAATGTGCACAGAAGACAAGTGATTAAATAATGCATGTCTACCCACTCGACATGACATTCTGCAGCCAGTGGAAATGATGCTCTTGAAGACTCAAAGGCCACACAGAGTTGCATCTCACATTAACTGAATAAATAGACCATAAAGAGAATTTCCAGGTCCAGCCACCACACACATGGATGCAGATCGAAGAGGGCAACCTAACAGAATTGTTGCTCTGAGACAGGCACAATTCCACTTGATGTATTTTCAAATTCTCGTCCGTAATGTTTGGTTTTCATGCTGAACAGTAGGGGTGATAAGGGGGAAAGGCCCCCAAGGTTGGAAATTAACCCAGGGCTTCTACACAGGCACATGGCCAAACTCAGTGTGTGAACTCAAAATGAAAGCTAAAAAGCTGAACCAGGGAAAGGAGGGGTAAGCCAGAGTCCATTCAGGAGTGAAATGTAGACTTGACCCAAAATAGCTGTCATGTTCAGAGTCCGGATTAATCCTCCTCTTAGTTTATTGACATCTATGAAATTGATTCTCGCCACAGAATCACAACCCATGGCCCTGGCATTGCAGTCGATAAAAAGCGTGACTGGGGAGGCAGAAGAAAGCAGCTGCTCCAAATATTTGCAGAGGGACACTGTAGTGGGCTTTGCTAGGTTTACATGTTCTCTCTGGGAAATGTTCCTGTGCATTCCCAGAAAGTAAAAGAAAGGGAGAGAGGGGAAGGGGAAAGTGGGAGGTAGCATTATGTGGGTAGAGGATCTGGCAGGAAGGGCAAGAGAGCAAGTATTGTCTCCTCTCACAATCACCCTGGAAGCCAGGCCCCACTTTAAATTCCTTTCCTCACTGCAAACCCAGAAATTACTCCACTCTCTTCAGATGAGGGGCTCTGTGGTAAAGAATCTGCCTCCCAAGCAGGAGACCTAGGTTTGATCCCTAGGTTGGGAAGATCCTCTGGAGAAAGAAATGGGTACCAACTCCAGTATTCTTGCCTGGAGAATTTCATGGACAGAGGAGCCTGGCAGGCTACAATCCATGGGGTCGCAAAAGAGTCAGACACAACTTAGAGACTAAACAACAACTTCAGATGGGCCCCACTGTTTGGTCTAGGAAGAGCTTCCTCCCTTGGTCCTCAAGTTCTTCATTTGGAAACAGAACTGGGAAGGGCACAGCCCAAGGGGCTGGTAGAGACTCATGTTGACAAGGAGAACTGGGACAGGCTTGTGTCAGCCTTGAGCTACACAGCTCTGCTCATCCCCAACCAGGCTGCAGTTGATCAGGCTTCACTGCAGGCCAGGAAGGAAGGGGCCATCACATGAGCACCAAGCTCCCACTGAGAGCAGAAACAACGGTTCTCCTGGACTCAGTGTTGTAGCCCCGAAGCCCAGCATCGCTCAGCCCACCCAGAGCCTTCCCAGGAAATCCAGTTGGGCACCAAGGTTGCCAGAGCAGTCAGAGTCCCCTGGTCCCCAGACACAGAGGCTGGCGGAGTTTTTAGAACAACCACGCTCCAGGACAGAGCATGAACGTGCCTGCATGTGGTTCTGACTGGTTGGTACCTGGCTCTGTAAGTGAAAGTGTAAGTGTTAGTTCAACTCTTTGTGACCCCAAGGAACCCATCAGTCTCCTGTGTCCATGGGATTCTCGAGGTAAGAATACTGGAGTGGGTTGCCATTTCCTTCTCCAGAGGATCTTCCCAACCCAGAGAGAGAACCTGGGTCTCTCACATTAGAGTCAGAGTCTTTACCATCTGAGCCCCTATTACACTGAGCTTCACCCCAAAAGTGCAGGGTCTGGAAGGCAGATTGGACTGAACCTACTACATCCAGCAGTAAAGCAGACCGCCTTGGCTTTGCCACACAGGAGCCCAGATTTCCAGTAACACAGCTCTTAGCTTCCTTATACCCTAGCCTCGGGGCACCTGGTGGGCCAGGACCAACTCCAGATCCAAAACCCTGCAGGAGCCTAGACCCTCACCCCTGTCTGCCTCATCTTCGGCACCTGTTGTGCAGCCATCACAGAGGGATCACCTGTCATGGGGCAGCCAAGTTTGGGCGCATCATTGAGGCTCCCCTGGCTGGAGCAGGCTAGCCTGCTCTGACTGTCCACTGGGATTTCTGACCTTACTGTAGTTCCCAGAATCAAGAGCCTGACTGATCACGGCCTGCTCTGGGTGAATTGTACATAGCACCGTGGCCACCTGTGTCCTCATCTGACCCTCTCCAGCCCCTAGTCCAGGCTCAAGTGCAGATGGAAGCTTCCAGGGTGTGGGAACCTCAGGGAGGTCTTGTAAACTTCCCAAACACTGCTTCTTCCCCTTCCATGATCAGAACACGAAAGGAGTTGGATGTCCCAAATCTCAGCATCACACCCTGGGAAGTGACTAGTCCTGCAATCAACTTCCTGCCCTTTTGGTCCAGACGTCCAGGCTCAAGGCAGCATGAGGACACAGGGTAAACCCATCCCAGCCCTTGAAGGCCCACGGCAAGGACGGCCCTGTGGAGCCAGTTGCTCAGGCCCTTCTGGCATTGCATTACTACCCCCACATCTGCAGGGTGCAGCAGAAGCGGGTGGAGGGGCATATTCAGCTTGCAAAACCAAAGCGGAGTGGCCGAGGCAACCCTTAAGGCTGTCCTATCCAGTGTTGCCTCTGATGCCTTGTCCGGGATCTTCCCAAGTCTTTCTGATCACAGGCAGTTTATTGCCCTCGGCTTCCAATATTTTTTTTCCACGGGCAATGCTTGGGCAAAGCTTCTAGGCCAATGTTCACAGAAGCAAAGGGCCTTTGAATTAGAAAATCACAGGCCATCAGCCACTGTAAGTGGAGCCAAGTGAGTTTGTCTCCACAGTGATGTTAGAGAGAACCTGGGTCTCTCACATTAGAGTCAGAGTCTTTACCATCTGAGCCCCTATTACACTGAGCTTCACCCCAAAAGTGCAGGGTCTGGAAGGCAGATTGGACTGAACCTACTACATCCAGCAGTAAAGCAGACCGCCTTGGCTTTGCCACACAGGAGCCCAGATTTCCAGTAACACAGCTCTTAGCTTCCTTATACCCTAGCCTCGGGGCACCTGGTGGGCCAGGACCAACTCCAGATCCAAAACCCTGCAGGAGCCTAGACCCTCACCCCTGTCTGCCTCATCTTCGGCACCTGTTGTGCAGCCATCACAGAGGGATCACCTGTCATGGGGCAGCCAAGTTTGGGCACATCATTGAGGCTCCCCTGGCTGGAGCAGGCTAGCCTGCTCTGACTGTCCACTGGGATTTCTGACCTTACTGTAGTTCCCAGAATCAAGAGCCTGACTGATCACGGCCTGCTCTGGGTGAATTGTACATAGCACCGTGGCCACCTGTGTCCTCATCTGACCCTCTCCAGCCCCTAGTCCAGGCTCAAGTGCAGATGGAAGCTTCCAGGGTGTGGGAACCTCAGGGAGGTCTTGTAAACTTCCCAAACACTGCTTCTTCCCCTTCCATGATCAGAACACAAAAGGAGTTGGATGTCCCAAATCTCAGCATCACACCCTGGGAAGTGACTAGTCCTGCAATCAACTTCCTGCCCTTTTGGTCCAGACGTCCAGGCTCAAGGCAGCATGAGGACACAGGGTAAACCCATCCCAGCCCTTGAAGGCCCACGGCAAGGACGGCCCTGTGGAGCCAGTTGCTCAGGCCCTTCTGGCATTGCATTACTACCCCCACATCTGCAGGGTGCAGCAGAAGCGGGTGGAGGGGCATATTCAGCTTGCAAAACCAAAGCGGAGTGGCCGAGGCAACCCTTAAGGCTGTCCTATCCAGTGTTGCCTCTGATGCCTTGTCCGGGATTTCCCAAGTCTTTCTGATCACAGGCAGTTTATTGCCCTCGGCTTCCAATATTTTTTTTCCACGGGCAATGCTTGGGCAAAGCTTCTAGGCCAATGTTCACAGAAGCAAAGGGCCTTTGAATTAGAAAATCACAGGCCATCAGCCACTGTAAGTGGAGCCAAGTGAGTTTGTCTCCACAGTGATGTTTATTTTCCAGCTCCCAGGATGAGGCACAGGCTGCTTGGATGCTCCAAAGCAAACAAAGGAAAAGGATGTGGACGGAGGTGCACACAGCTCACAGGAAGTCTAGGGCACCTGGCAGAGGGACAGGAAGCTGCTTCCCCTCGGGGCAGAACCACTAGCTGACACTGAGAAGACTTCTTTCCTTTGCATTCTTGGGGTGTTAGCTCAGAGAACAAGGTACTGGGTCCTCGGGTGAACTCATCTGATACCTGCCTCCACTCTCCAAGCCCCTCCTCTCACCTCTCCCTGCCCACTCCTCCCTCCCTCCTTTCCGTGATTTAATGTCTCAGCTCCCACGTCTAGAGGTGACTGCAGAGGCCTCACCCACTGAGGCCCGAGCTCACGGCAGGCCAGCTTGGGCCCTGGCCATTTTCAATTCCCTCTCCTGCTCCTATGACCCATCCTGCTGGTTTCTGCCCACAGCCCTCAGTGAGTATTAGTCCAGCACAGTATGGCTGGACCATACCAGCTAGACCACATATGGCTATTTAGCTTAAGTGAAAAATTCAGGGGACTTCCCTGTTGGTACAGTGGGTAAGAATCCACATGCCGATGTAAGGGATACAGGTTTGGTCTCTGGTCTGGGAGGATTCCACAGGCCACAGAGCAACTAAGCCCCTGTGCCACAACTACTGAACCCACGCTCTAGATCCCGCCAGCCACAACTACTGAAACCTGTGCCCCCACAGCCCGTGCTCCACAATAAGAGAGGCACTGCAAGGAGAATCCCACACACTGCAACACAGAGTAGCCTCTGTTCACAGCAATGAGAGAAAGCCCATGTGCAGCAACAAAGACCCGCGCAACCAAAAATAAATAAATAAAAATTTTAATGCAACTTTTCAGTCACATTTCACGTTCCCTATAGCTGAGGTGGATAGCCCAGACACAGAACCCTTGCATCATCACAGAAAGCTCTATCAGACAGTGCTGCCCAGGGCCTCAGGGTATCTTAGGGGCTCCTTTCACTAAATGCATTCCCAGTTCTTCCCTGCCACCTGCAAGTCTGACAACCAGAGAGAAGTACAAAGGCCATCTTGTTGGAATCAGACAGAGTTTAAATCTGAAACTTGGGAGCTGAGCGACTGTCAGTATCTATGAAATGGTAGAAATCATGGACCTAAGCAGATTGATGGGAGGATTGAATGAGCATGTTTAAAGCACCTGGCAGAGAGCAGTTCTCAAAAGTATTGTTGTTGTTCTTATTAATAAGGCGGAGAGCATCACAGGGCCGAGGCCCAAGTCTGGCTGGTGGATGTAAATGGAGGCACAGCCACAACTGGGAAGCAAGGGCCGTGCCAGGAAGATTCTCAAAGTGTGTGGATCTGTCTCTCGGCCTCTTGGGGATATTTCTATGTGGGATGCTATTTCCTCACTGGATTGATTTTATATCAAGTGTTAGGAGCTTCTCACTGTTGCATGTTTTCTGAAGCCTGTCTCTCCCTCGGACACTCAGCAGCTGCCACTGGAAATGCCGTCACCTCTGTAAAAGTCACGGTGAGCTGCCAGGCCAGCTGGCAGTCAGCTCGAGGCAGCCATGGGGAAAGCCAGAGGAACTTCCTGGTCTGATCATGAACTGCTTATCAGTTTGACCTCGGCCAACCTGCCCACTGTTTCCTCTTCTCCCAGTGCCCTGTCCCCATGCTGACAGGGTTGTTGTAGACCAAATGAGGTTATCGAGTCAACATTCATTTCCTTGTGGGTATACCTATGTCTGGCCCCCCTGGAACCTGGTTCTGCATGAAACTTTAGGCACTCAGCACACATGTTGCCTGAATGGCTGATCATAGTAAAATCCTGTTTAGAACTACGCTCTGCACTTGCAAAAATGGGGCAAGATGATTAGTGCAATAGATAAGAGAGCCTAAAATAGACCCTCTTTTATTTTTAACTTTGTTCTACTCTCTGAACTCTAAAGATTTTCCTTAGAAAAATCCAGTCCATAGTCAGAGCCAGGGGTCCCCATTCCTTTTTTGGTCCAACCCACCCCCTTAGCACTCCTCTGGGCACCCCCAAGTGCCAAGTTCTGTGCTGGTGGTACATCATCAGCCTCAGGGACACACGTGCAGTTGCCTTCTTTGCAGTGTAAGACAAGAGAGGAGGGGCTGACACCCCCAGGTGCGTCCCTTCTGGGTTGTGTGCATTGCCCTCACTCAGCAGGGCTGCCTTTTTTCCAAATCCCTGCCACTGGGCACTAGCTGGGGGTAGGCCTGGTCCAAATATCTTGTCTAGTACCCACCAGCCTCCCAGCATAGAGGAAGTCTTCTCACAGCTCCAACAGTCCAAAGAGCTTAGGATCTGCTGCTTCCCACAGGGCCTCCAGCTTCCTGCCTCTCTCCACCCAGACTTTTGTTGTGCCTTCTTCCCATCCTAGATCTGCTCCGGTGGCCTTAGGGGCCTCCCCTTGTTCCCCTGGCATCCAGCTGAGTTTCCTCTCATTTCTGCCATGACCCTCAGATCCAAAGGTTCTCTTGGGGAGATGAGGAAGCTGGTCCCTCTCCCTCCCCACTGGGGGAAACCCAGTCACTGACTCTTCACATGGAGTCTTTGAACCTTGTGGCTGGAAGACACCCTCTTGGCCTGCAGGGCTCCTGCCTATACTACATCAGCCCCAAGCATCATTGTTGTGTTCAGTTGCTAAGTAGTGTACGACTCTGTGATCCCACTGGCTGCAGCACTCCAGGCTTCTGTCTTTCACTATATCCCAAAGTTTGCTCAAACTCATGCCCATTGACTTGGTGATGCCATCCAACCATCTCATCCTCTGTCATCCCCTTCTCCTGCCCTCAACCTTTCCCAGCATCAGGGTCTTTTCCAATGAGTCAGCTCTTTGCATCAGGTGGCCAAAGTACTGAAGCTTCAGCTTCAGTATCAGTCCTTCCAATGAATATTAAGGATTGATTTCCTTTAGGATTGGCTGGTTTGATTTTCTTGCAGCCCAAGGGACTCTCAAGAGTCTTCTCTAGCACCACAGTTTGAAAGCATCAATTCTTTGGTGCTCAGCCTTCTTTATGGTCCAACTCTCACATCCATACACAAAGCATCCTACTTCTTTACAAGAGAGGAGGTTCCCCTCATCAGTTCCAGCCTTGACTGCAGGCCACCTCTAGTGACATCCATGAGGATTATCTTTTTGTTCCGTGTGCTGAGAATCTACAACCAAGAGTCTAAAGCCAGAGTTTCTGATTCTGCCCCTTCTAAGCCTAATATTGTCTGATGATGTGGGGGTGGTATGCCATGATGGACAGCATTCTGTGGGTTGAGGCCCAGGCCTCTCTTCCACCCTGTCTTCTGAGATTTCTGTACCTTTTATTGGGGACTGTTTTTTTAAGGATCTCTTCTGGTTTACAACAGAAACACCAGGGCCACAGTTTTGCAGGAGAACTACATAGCATCTATTGAGCTTTTGGGTGCCTGGCTCAGTGCTAAAACATTCTGTGAGAATTTTCTTATTTCTTCCTCTCAACCATCTTATAGACGAGAGAACTGGGGTTCAGAAGTGAAGTTACTTTACCCAGTCATGGTGCACTTGGGTCCAACCCTACTTCGATGATGCCACACACCCCTGGCACCCACCACCAATGCTCTCCACGTAGTGTCCAGGAGTCACAAGGGTCTCCAGAGAGGCCTACGCCCCTGCAGACCCCATGATACCACCTGGAAGGGCAAGCAAAGTGGGCAGTAGAGCAGGGCTGATGCCCTGAGGGAAGGTGCAAGATTCAAAGCCTCCAGACAGCATCTGCAGGGCAGTGATATTATGTCACGTATACACAGAGTCACTCTAGCGGTATAAGGACATGGCAGCGCTCCTGGCCAAAGAGGGGGATCAGAGGAGACAGTTGTCCCAGTGGCAGGATGGGAGGGTGGTTATCACCCCCTGGCCCTGGGCACCGACTTGCCGTGCTTCTGTGTGTGCTGGCCCAGCGTCTCCCCACCACCTCAAACCCACACCTGAATCCCTGAAGGGTGAAGCCAGGGCTCCGCAGGGGTCTCCTCTGATGGAGCAAAGGGAAGGGCTAGTAAGGAAGGCAACATCTGGAGAAGGTGGAACCAGATCGTCTGACTTTGTGCAGGAAGGGCCTGCCTCCCTCTGAGCAGGAGTTCTCCCCAGTCCCTGCTCACCTCGACCTCTGACCCTCACGCTTTTGGCCATGTCCACCCCAGTGTGGGCTGTCCCACCCTCTACTGAGGCTTCTGGATGGTCCATCTTTCCAACACCACTGAACAGCAGCCCCCACTCAGGCCCTGCTGGGCTCCAGGGCCACCCACGCCAGCCTCCATGATTTGCTGCATCTGTCAGCCTGTTCCTCCATGCTCAGGGCTCCCCAAGGCCTGGAACAGGGCCAAGCTCAGAAATATCTGATAGCAGGTAAACAGTGGGGTGGGCCAAGGGCCCCCATCCAGGCCTGAAGCAGAGGTATCCCAGGACAAGTTTGGAGCCCTGCCAGGTGTGGTCACAGAGCAGGCCTGAACAGGATGTTCTTCAAGCTCCCTGCTGTGTCATAAGGAGGCCAGAAAAGCTCAGTCAAGATTCTGGTTCTGAGGACTTCCATGGGGGTCCAGTGGCTAAGACTCCACACTCCCAGCACAAGGGGCCCAGGCTCAATCCCTGCTCAGGGAACTAGATCTCACATGTCACAACTAAAGATCCTGCATGCTGCAACCAAAGCCTGAATAAATTAAAAAAAAAAAAAATCCTGGCTCTGACAACTACCTTGACCCGAACATGTCACCTCTCTGAGCCTCGGTTTCCTCAGCTGCAAGATGGGACAATACCAGTTCCAGCCTCAGAGGCTGTGATCAATGAACTCTTAACTTTGCAAACAACCACAAACCACCACCCCCGCCCCACCCCAGGACAGTGTGAATGTGATCAATCATAGCCAAAGCCCTATAAACCAGGGCAGGTCCACGTATATGTACAACGGTAAAAGAAACTTCTTTGTCAAGGAGAATCTGACACTTTAAGCTGGAAAGGGGCCTCAGAAATCCTACCTGTAACCTCCTCACTTTGATGAAGAACCAGCGTGGCTCCACCCAGGTGCTCCCACCTCTGCCTCCCTCTCTGTGGCAGATTAGCCCACAGGAGGCAGATTCACTCTCCTCTCCCTGGAGGTCAAGCTGAGGGGAAGCAATCTGGCTTCATCTCAGATCTGTGCCCCAGGGGACATTGCCCCCACCCTCCTCTGCAGATCCTTGGCATCATCCACCTATGGCAGAGACTCCCAGTAGCAACCGGAACTCCTCCCTACTGCTTCTCCCGTTGCCGGGCACTTCAAGCCACTGGAGCTCATACTTCTGTGACAATGGCGAAATTCTTGTTTTCCTCCTCCGAGTACCTTCCTATCTTTGGTCGCCCACACTCTTCTGGCCCATTTCCAGGGGGCTCATCCCTCTGTCTTGCCCAGTTCCCAGCTCAAATGAGGGCTAGGCCTGGCACCCATGGCTTTCCCCATTCTGGACAAGGAAAGAGGCTGATAGTGATTTAAAAGCATCCTACTTCTTTACAAGAGAGGAGGTTCCCCTCATCAGTTCCAGCCTTGACTGCAGGCCACCTCTAGTGACATCCATGAGGATTATCTTTTTGTTCCGTGTGCTGAGAATCTACAACCAAGAGTCTAAAGCCAGAGTTTCTGATTCTGCCCCTTCTAAGCCTAACATTGTCTGATGATGTGGGGGTGGTATGCCATGATGGACAGCATTCTGTGGGTTGAGGCCCAGGCCTCTCTTCCACCCTGTCTTCTGAGATTTCTGTACCTTTTATTGGGGACTGTTTTTTTAAGGATCTCTTCTGGTTTACAACAGAAACACCAGGGCCACAGTTTTGCAGGAGAACTACATAGCATCTATTGAGCTTTTGGGTGCCTGGCTCAGTGCTAAAACATTCTGTGAGAATTTTCTTATTTCTTCCTCTCAACCATCTTATAGACGAGAGAACTGGGGTTCAGAAGTGAAGTTACTTTACCCAGTCATGGTGCACTTGGGTCCAACCCTACTTCGATGATGCCACACACCCCTGGCACCCACCACCAATGCTCTCCACGTAGTGTCCAGGAGTCACAAGGGTCTCCAGAGAGGCCTACGCCCCTGCAGACCCATGATACCACCTGGAAGGGCAAGCAAAGTGGGCAGTAGAGCAGGGCTGATGCCCTGAGGGAAGGTGCAAGATTCAAAGCCTCCAGACAGCATCTGCAGGGCAGTGATATTATGTCACGTATACACAGAGTCACTCTAGCGGTATAAGGACATGGCAGCGCTCCCGGCCAAAGAGGGGGATCAGAGGAGACAGTTGTCCCAGTGGCAGGATGGGAGGGTGGTTATCACCCCCTGGCCCTGGGCACCGACTTGCCGTGCTTCTGTGTGTGCTGGCCCAGCGTCTCCCCACCACCTCAAACCCACACCTGAATCCCTGAAGGGTGAAGCCAGGGCTCCGCAGGGGTCTCCTCTGATGGAGCAAAGGGAAGGGCTAGTAAGGAAGGCAACATCTGGAGAAGGTGGAACCAGATCGTCTGACTTTGTGCAGGAAGGGCCTGCCTCCCTCTGAGCAGGAGTTCTCCCCAGTCCCTGCTCACCTCGACCTCTGACCCTCACGCTTTTGGCCATGTCCACCCCAGTGTGGGCTGTCCCACCCTCTACTGAGGCTTCTGGATGGTCCATCTTTCCAACACCACTGAACAGCAGCCCCCACTCAGGCCCTGCTGGGCTCCAGGGCCACCCACGCCAGCCTCCATGATTTGCTGCATCTGTCAGCCTGTTCCTCCATGCTCAGGGCTCCCCAAGGCCTGGAACAGGGCCAAGCTCAGAAATATCTGATAGCAGGTAAACAGTGGGGTGGGCCAAGGGCCCCCATCCAGGCCTGAAGCAGAGGTATCCCAGGACAAGTTTGGAGCCCTGCCAGGTGTGGTCACAGAGCAGGCCTGAACAGGATGTTCTTCAAGCTCCCTGCTGTGTCATAAGGAGGCCAGAAAAGCTCAGTCAAGATTCTGGTTCTGAGGACTTCCATGGGGGTCCAGTGGCTAAGACTCCACACTCCCAGCACAAGGGGCCCAGGCTCAATCCCTGCTCAGGGAACTAGATCTCACATGTCACAACTAAAGATCCTGCATGCTGCAACCAAAACCTGAATAAATTAAAAAAAAAAAAAATCCTGGCTCTGACAACTACCTTGACCCGAACATGTCACCTCTCTGAGCCTCGGTTTCCTCAGCTGCAAGATGGGACAATACCAGTTCCAGCCTCAGAGGCTGTGATCAATGAACTCTTAACTTTGCAAACAACCACAAACCACCACCCCCGCCCCACCCCAGGACAGTGTGAATGTGATCAATCATAGCCAAAGCCCTATAAACCAGGGCAGGTCCACGTATATGTACAACGGTAAAAGAAACTTCTTTGTCAAGGAGAATCTGACACTTTAAGCTGGAAAGGGGCCTCAGAAATCCTACCTGTAACCTCCTCACTTTGATGAAGAACCAGCGTGGCTCCACCCAGGTGCTCCCACCTCTGCCTCCCTCTCTGTGGCAGATTAGCCCACAGGAGGCAGATTCACTCTTCTCTCCCTGGAGGTCAAGCTGAGGGGAAGCAATCTGGCTTCATCTCAGATCTGTGCCCCAGGGGACATTGCCCCCACCCTCCTCTGCAGATCCTTGGCATCATCCACCTATGGCAGAGACTCCCAGTAGCAACCGGAACTCCTCCCTACTGCTTCTCCCGTTGCCGGGCACTTCAAGCCACTGGAGCTCATACTTCTGTGACAATGGCGAAATTCTTGTTTTCCTCCTCCGAGTACCTTCCTATCTTTGGTCGCCCACACTCTTCTGGCCCATTTCCAGGGGGCTCATCCCTCTGTCTTGCCCAGTTCCCAGCTCAAATGAGGGCTAGGCCTGGCACCCATGGCTTTCCCCATTCTGGACAAGGAAAGAGGCTGATAGTGATTTTGTGTCAGCCTGGGCCGAATCCAAACAAACCTCTTCTCTTGCCCAGATTAAACGATACCTCCTACTGGGAACTTCTGATGTAGCTGGATGATGCTGAGGAATTTATTATCTCACAGTTTCAGAGGTCAGAAGCCTGAAATAAGCTTCTCTGGGCCCAAATCAGTGTCAGCTGTTTGTCGCTCCTTCTGGAAGCTCCAGGGGAGAATCCATCTCCTTGCTATATTCCTTGGCTGATGGTGCCCTC
Source organism: Madoqua kirkii (assembly GCA_006408675.1). Classification (NCBI taxonomy): domain Eukaryota; kingdom Metazoa; phylum Chordata; class Mammalia; order Artiodactyla; family Bovidae; genus Madoqua; species Madoqua kirkii. The sequence continues at coordinate 35,351 of SJYC01005602.1, read as the reverse complement.
CTCCATCTTTAAAATACATCACTTCTGCTTTTATCTGCCTGTCTCCTTCTGCCACCTTTGGCGTTACCACTTCCTCTTACAAGGACTGTTGTAATTACATCGGGCCCCTGGATAATGCAGGGTAATCTCTCCAGGTGAAAATCCTTGACTTAATCACATCTGCAGAGTTTCCTCTACCACGTAAGGTAACGCAGTCACAGGTTTCAGGGTTGAGGGCATGAACACCTTTCAGGGGCCACCACTAAGCCCAGGAAGGCAGGTCACTTAACCCCTGAGCCTTGGTTTCATCAGGTGGGTGAACAAATGCCCACTCCCCAGACTCATGTGAGTCAATTCAGAGGTGGCCTGGCATGTCCACGCCCCAGGAGTGGAGGCTGAGTGCTCAGTGCTGGGCCTCAATCCCTGGCCAAGCCAGAAAGGATGGTGCCTAGGAGATGGGAGAGGACAGCAGGGGTTTGGGTCTGGTTGTTCCCTCTGACGTGACTTCACTGGGGAACCTGGGGGAGCCCATCTGCACTAACAGTGCTAAGTTGGTCACAAGTTCCCTGAGCTCAGTGAGGGACACGGAGGGCATAACTGCCCGGTGGAGTGGATCTGATAGCCCAGAGGGGTGTCTAGGGATCCTCCTCCTTTCTCATGCTGCTCCAGGTAGTCACGAAGTCTTGTCAACCTCCTCTTTATCGACAGGTACACACTGCTATATTTAAAATGGATAACCAATAGGGACCTACTGTATAGCACAGGGAACTCTGTTCAATGTTATGTGGTAGCCCGGATGGGAAGGGAGTCTGGGGGACAGTGGATACATATATATGTATGGCTGAGTCTTTCTGCTGTCCACCTGAAACTGTCACTGTTAGTTGGCTATACTCCATTATAAAATAAAACATTAAAAATCTCCTCTCTAAACGCCTCTCAAGCTCCTTGCCTCCACTGACACAGCCCACTAGAGTCCCATCCCTGCTCCCCTGGCTCATCACCACAGCCTCCTCTTGGCCCCACGGCCTCTGGCCTCCCCCTCCCTCACCTCCCACACGTATCTCCCTGAACCATCATCTCAAAGCATAAATTTGACCCTGCCCCTCCCTTTTGTGGTTCCCCCACATCCTTGGGCAGAAACCCAAGCTTTCTACCCTGAGTCACATGGTCCCTTCCCACCTCCCCACCGGCTCCGGATGTCAGGCACAGTAGGCAAGTGGCAGACATGTGAGGGTAGAACCAGGAGCGGAGGGTGAGGGGCGCTGCAGAGGTGGTGCAGGGTCAGGCCTGACCCGAACAGGCACAGAGGGTTTCAACATGCTGGAAGGTGCCAGCCATGGGCTACATTGGCTCCCCTTTAACTGAGGTGGGCCAGGGGGTGGGCACCAGCCAGGGAGCTCTTGGCCTGGACCTAACGCAAATGGAAAATGGCTTCTGAGTACTGGCTATTATTCTGAAGTCTGGAAGAACAAGCAGGAAGTCTTTTCTCTGCAAATGATTCTGGTCAAACCCCAGGGATGAGGAATGCCCACTGGGGCCTGGCCAGGCTGAGGCCAGGGCTTGCTAGGGGAGAGACTTGGTGTCTTCTTGCATCAGCTAAAGACATGGAGAGTGAATCCAGGGCCCCCCGCATACCTGAGCCACAGCCATGAAGCTTAATTAATGCTTGCAAAGTACTTGGAGGCCTTGGCTGAGAGGCCTCCTGTGAATGCAGAATGTCCTTATTAATCACTGCCGCAGCGCCAAGCGTGATGGCCGGGGGGCAGCTGCCTCCATGCCCAGAACAATGGATGCAGCAGAGCAGTTAGACTGTGATTCTGAAGAGCGGTCCTGATCAGCTGGCTCAAAAGCAGCTCAGCCAGGGGAGGCAGGCCTGTGTGGGCGCCGCTTAATTCACCTGGCTGTTATCTCCATGCATTAAGTAGAAGCCGTAGAACCTCCTATCCAGCTGGGCGGGGATCACAAGTGAAGCGCCACTTATCCCGGTAACCAGGCTGTACAGCTTTGCAAGGGTGACAGCTCAACCAGGGGAGGCAGGCCTGTGTGGGCGCCGCTTAATTCACCTGGCTGTTATCTCCATACATTAAGTAGAAGCCGTAGAACCTCCTATCCAGCTGGGCGGGTATCACAAGTGAAGCGCCACTTATCCCGGTAACCAGGCTGTACAGCTTTGCAAGGGTGAGACCAGCTCCGTACCAGGCTGCGTATCTTTGGGCAAGTCCATCAACCTCTCTGAGCCTCAGTTTCCTTATCTATAAGGAGTGATAATAATAATAATAATATCTTCTCCCTTATAGGATTGTGAGATTCAAATGATATAGTACATGAAAAGGCCTCATGCCTACAGCAATGATATCAATAAAATAAGAGCCATAGCTGGTAAGGACACTATCACGTGTCAGGCACCCATCTAAACACATCCCATAATTAGGCACTGAGCCCCATTTTATAGAGGGGGGAGCCGGGCACAAAGAAGTCAAGCGACCTCCAGTTTCCCACGGCCAGTGAGAGGTGGAGCTGGCCTTCAGACCCAGGCAGTCTGACTCCAAAGTCTGTTCTCTCTCTGACGCTCTGCTGCCTTTATCATTGTTGTCATTATCCTTGTTGGAGGAATAAGGCTGTGTGCTTCATCACCACCACCACCATCACCATCATCACTGCTCGGGGTAAATGCACCAGCCAGTGCATCTGCTATGTCGAGCATGAGGGAGGGTCCCTGGTCATCTCTGACCCTCTACCTGCCATGGGAAGGGAAGAAACTTATTGAGATGAAGGTGAAGTATGTGGGTTTTCTCACTCATCAAAATTCTGGAGGAGCAAGGAAATGTGTAGGTAACAGGTTTTTAAGGAAAAAAATCAATAGATGTAAAAGAGACTGAAAATGAAGCCCTGCCCCACCTGCTTCCTCAGGCTGTTCACAGGGGCTGCCTGTGTGTGATAGAGTAGGACGTCCCTGGTTCCCCAGGCATCAACTGTCCCTCTGCACTGACTGATCCCAGAAAGGAAGGCTCTTGAAGCCTGACCTGAAGGGTAGTCAACCCTCAGCCTCTCCCCCTCTCACTAGCGGCCATAGCAGCTCAGCGGCAGCTCCTCCCAGGTTCACCTGGCCCCTCTCAAGTCAGCCTCAGGGGTGTAGCCTGCTACCCCTCACCCTTCCAGGAGTAAATGCCCAGCCAGGTACTTGCTGGGCCCCAGCCTCCCCCTACTTCTTTGATCCTCTCCCCCTTCCTGAGGTCTGCTCCTACAAAAAGACCAACCGGAGCTTCCTCTGTGCCCACCAGCTCTCCATCCTGCCCTCACACCATCCCCATGTCCTCCCTAAGAGGATGCACCCAGGAGGCCTGTCCTAGACCTGCCTGCGGGTGGTTCCTGCTCCATATACCTCACCCCCAAGAAAAACTAGCATCTCCAGTTTCACACCCAGTTCTGGATGAGCTCCAGGCCAAGGGTCAGGTCCGTGTGGCTTTTACGAGGGAAAGAGTCAGGGACCTGCTGACCTTAGGGACAAATAAAAGATTTTCCCAAGCCACCACCCTCTTGAAATGGGCTTTTCTGTTCCAATACAGGTTCCAAACTGGTTTGCAAGATGAGTGAGTGGCACGCAGGGAGTGAGGGCAGACTACAAAATGCTTAGAAACCCTCCTAAGCTGGCTGGGGGAGAGGAATGTGGTGGGGATGTTATTCTTCGCCTTTTCCACTTGCCTTTTGGGGAACATGTCCCTGCAGGAAAGTAAGTCTCTCACCCGAGGAAAGATCTCAGCTTTAAAAAATTTAGTGCAATTTTTTTTATATCAAGCAGTTATATTTAAAGTATTCAAAAGCCTAGATTTACATCGTCTTGGTTAAATTACTCATCACCAATCTCTCATCTACAACCTTTTTTTTTTTCATTTTCTGAAGGTTCAGTTTACATGAAGAGGTTCTAGTTTTTCTCCAGTCAAGTATGTGCTCATTTATATCGTGAGTGTTTTAATTGTGTATCCACCTGCCTGGATAAACAATCTGTGAACATCTCCACTGGCCCTGCTACTGGTCCACACAGTCTGCTGGGAGCTGTGGATGCCTGGGTGAGCATCCTTCTTCCACAAGAAAGTGTAAACTCAAGGACCCAGAAATGCATCTTGGTTAACAGCCAGCATGTGACAGGGAGTAATGAAGGAGACCAGACTACCTGAAAGGACAGGTTTGCAAGAGCAACACAATTTCATTTAAAAAGTGTTATTAACGTCTTCCATTTATTGAGCAATTGATATGTATTAGCCATGTGTTTATTGTATGTATCTTCAAAGTAACCTAGTGATACAGGCATCAGGCCCACTCTCTGGCTGAAGAAACTATGGTTCAGAGAAGTTGTGACTTGGCAAATGTCCCAGCTGATATCCAGCAGCCAGGTCTGTCTGACAACACAGCCCTAATGCTATGTGTATGTGCTTACTCATTTATACCCCACCTCGTTCCAAACAGACATGAAGGCAACTCTGAGAGAGCTGCATGATACGGCAAAGCAACCCAAATAGCAATACTGAGGAAGGGGTGTTAAGGGAACTCAGAAGGTACCAGGGTGTCTTGCAACACACGGAATGGGCTCCAAGCTTCCTGCAGCCAAAGCAGAGAAAGCCCGATCATGAGCCCAACTGTTGGTGCTGGTGGCATAGCCACAAATCAAAGACAGACTAGGTCTTCCCTGGTGGCTCAGTGGTAAAGAGTCTCGGGTTCGATCCCTGGTGTGGAAAGATCTCACATGCCTCAGAGCAACAAAGGCCATGAGCCACAACTGTACAGCCTGTGCTCTAGAGCCTAGGAACCCCAGCTACTGAGTCCATGAGCTCCAACTACAGAAGCCCGGCGCCCTGGGGCCCGTGCTCCTCAACAGGAGAAGCCACTGCAATGAGAAGCCTGACACCAGCAACTAGAGAGTAGCCCTTGCTCCCTGCAACTAGAGAAAAGCTTAGGACAGCAACAAAGAACCAGCACAGCCTAAATAAAATTTTTTTAAAGCCCAGACCAAGCAAGGGCCCAAAGCAGCACAATTTTTTCTGACTTCTAGTCCAAAACCATGTATCTCCGAAGCAACCTCTTAGGAAGGCTTGAGTGTAAGAACAGAGCACCCGAGATGCCTCAGCAGCCCTGACACAGCATGGCCAGGCAGGCGGCTCTGGATTGAGAGTTTGGGGGGCCGGTGCGTGCTGGGTCAGCCCTGCCTCTCTCTGAGCTCAGCCGCGACAGCTCTCTTAGGCCGGGTTCCCCGAGTTGTGTGCAGACTTGACAGAGAGTGCAAGGAAGAAAAAAAGGCAGGACTGAGCAGAGGGAGAAACTGAGCCTGACTGCCGTTGCACCTGAGATCCCTCCAGTTCTCCAGGGAACTCAGCAACTGAGATGGCCCCTCAGAGCTGTCCCAAACAGTGGCCTAAGGGCCTGGGCTTGGAGCCTCCTCCCCCTCAGCTGGTCAAGGCCACAGGCCAACCTCTGGGAAGGGGCTTAACCTTGAGAGATGTAAGTCACCTCCCCCGAGGGCAATTCCAGGAAGGGACGTGGCTGTGAGACAGTCCCAGCTCCATCTAGGGGATGGTGGTGCCAACCCTGAAGACCTGGCTAGGCAGACCGCACAGCAGCCACTGCACAAAGCCCCTGGTACAGCCTTCGTGACTGAGTGCCCCAGCACTCCGTAGGGAGCTCTCCCACCGCAGAGCTCTTGCGGGGGGACTGACACATCCTCCAAGGACACAGGCCTCTCGCCTGGGCTTGGACAAAGCAGACCCTGGGACCAGCCAAGGCGTCCCGGGAATGTAGCATTGGCTGTGCTCTGACACACCAAGCAGACAGTGCTGGAGCCCCTGGGGCTGCTCGGGTTACGTGGGCAGCAATTAACTTCAGCCTGGAAACTGCTTAACACCCACCAAAGGTACACCTACCTACACATAGCAACTTCAAAAAGTAAAGGTCCATCAAGCGCCCGCCTTTAGCAGTATTAATGTTTCCTGGTGAACTTGCCAAAGTAAACTATTTGCTAAGCATACGAGGAGGAGGCAGAGTGAGTTGGGTGGTGCCGGTGAGAGGAAACCTGCCAGGGCTGGGAGAAGGCAACAATGGCCTGAGGCTTTGCAGTTTGCTGGTGCCGTGCTGCCTGAGAGAGTCAGGAGGGGATGGGGGCAAACCCTGCTGGGGCAGCTGCAATGACTTGGGAGGCAAGAGTGGGGCGGGAATGTAGGCCTGGGACAGCTGAGGGTCCGAGGCCCCAGGGAGGGGCAGACGAGAAGGGCCTAGCAGGACACAAGGGAGAGATGAGGGCGGGGAGGAGCAAGGCAGAGCGAGAGAAAAAAGTTCAGCTGTGAGCTGTGCCCCATGACAGTTTTCCTTCCCAGCAAGGAGTCCTCCCTGATTGGGTCCAGCAGGCAGGGGCTGGCACCTGCTGGATCACCAGGCAAGAAGGCGACAGCAACCTGAAACCTGTCTTAACGGAGGTCTGTCTCGGAGCCCCGCGGAAGGCAGAATCCACAGCTCCATTCAGGTTCCACTTGGTTCTGCCCGGCCTTGCCTAGCTGCCCTTGCGGCGCAGCTGTTGTTGGTTTGAAGCCGATTCAATGAACTCTTTAAATAGCTGCCCTAATGGATAATCAATCATTTCAGAGCTTTAATACTAAATCGGGCTGTTGGACACATCTGGGGGCAAAGCTGCTGTATCCGAGCCAAAAACAGCCCTTTCTCTTTTACTTTGCAAAGCAGAGTGTGTCACATTAAATACCTAATGGCCTAAGACAGGTCCCTGGTGACCTGAAATAAAGCTGAAGAGGTGGATTCTCTCTGAGAGCCTACAAATTACACATGTAATTTGCAGATCTCTTAAAATTAGGCTCTTCATTGAAGAGCCTAAAGGACAGTAAAATAGAACCTCATGTTAATGTTCAATATAAGCATTTGCTATAAGCATTTTTAAAGTCAGATTAAATAATATAAACACAGTAGCCCTGGTTACATTTTAATCTAAATTAAAAAGATCCTGTCAGGGAGACAATTTAAGATGTGGGATAAAGTTTTCACTGAGAGATATCCTGGAAACTCACAAGGAGCCCACCTTGAATCTTCTCTCCAGGAAAACAGCCCATCTGCAGAGCTAGCTGAAACCACAACATGAACCTTAGCATTGCTGGCTGAGCCAAATCCACCTCAGTCACCCACAGGTTAACCCAACCAGGAGCCCAGTCTCTAAGGCAACCCTCTCCACGGCCCTGACCCCTGCAGACTCTTATCTCGGGGTTCCCTGGACACCACACTCTCCCAGTCACCCTTCTTTCCACTCCTTAGGTTTCTCCGTGGAGTCTGTTTCCTTAAGCTTGAATGTCCGTCATTCCTGGAGCTTGTCCTGGCCCTCTTTAGGCCTCACCCTGTACCCTCCCTGTGAGATCTCGTCCACTCTTTGGCTTCAGTTACTGGCCACCTGTGAGCCGGCCTCATCCACTTTTTCACCTCTCGCTTGACTCTCTCCCTTACTGTGCATGTCTATGTTCCATGGCACCGCAGTCACCTGTCTAACCCTCAGGCACCTCGACTTCTACCTGCATGACTGACTCACGATAAACACCCACATCTACACCACCTCTCTCCTCGCGCTCATCCCATGCTGAGCCCTCACATCTGTGCAAGTGGCCAGGCCTCCTCCCAGGCCCATCTGTCCCTTGCCCTCTATGTCACATCACCCCACCAGCTCTCCAGATTCATCACCTCTGCTTCCCCTGCCACCATGTCCCCGGGTGACTAAGGTGACCGGGTCCTGCTTCCTCTGAACCCTTCCCCTCTCGCAGCCTGTGTGACCTTTGTAGAGCACAAAGGAGGCATGCCACTCTCTCCAGCTGGGATCTGGCTATGGCCAGCCTCATCTCCTGCCACACCCCAGTTGGCTGGAGCCGAGAGCCAGCACTCTCCCCTACAGGTTTCGGCCCATGCCATTTCTTCTGTTTCTCTCTGTGTGCTCTGTCATGTCCAGCTCTTTGCAACCCCGTGGACTGTAGCCCGCCAGTCTCCTCTATCCATGGGATTTTTCAGGCAAGCATACTGGAGTGGGTTGCCATGCCCTCCTCCAGGGGATCTTTTTCCCAACCCAGGAAATGAACCCACATCTCCTGCGTCTCCTGCATTGGCAGGCGGATTCTCTACCACTGTACCCCTTGGGTTCCTACTTGGACACAAACCAAGAAACAAAAGTCAGCTCCCATATGTGGGAGCCTCCCATGTCTTAGAGGGCCTGCCACCAGGGAACCTGACTGCCATCTCCCAGATGCCAACAGTCAGGGTGCTAGTGTGGGAGAGACCAGGCTGGGCCTATTTCATGAGCAGGGCTGCACAAAACTGACCAGAGATGGGGCCTTGACTTGATAAAGAGGGGACACAGCTGTTCCTTATCTTCCCAAAAAACACCCTTAAAGATCTTCTCCAAGTTTTTAATAAGGAGGAAAGCTAGGATTTTCCTGCCCAGGCTGAATTTTCAAGATACTCTATCATTCCCCCAACACTTGCTCAGCTTCACAAAAGCAGTTAAATTACCAAGTGCCCTTTAAAATGTCCTCGTGACGGGGATCTCGCAGATACTTGTTTATCTTCTAGCTGCAAGGCCTTCACAGGTTACCCAAGTCCATTTGGCAGAACCCATCAGAGTCTAGGAAAGTCCGGGGGGCCAGAGGTGCGGAAGAAGGCCAGAGCAGGGGATCGTCTCCGGGCCAGGCCGTGGTCCAGAAGCAGCCTCCATACTGCCAGCAAGCCAGGCCAGGACACACTTGTCTGCCTCTCAGGTGGAGAGCGTGGACGGGCTAGAGGGAAGGTTCTCAAAGGCCCACAAGCCTGCACCTTGCCAGGCAGCACCTGGGCCACCAAGGACAGCACTGACCCAGGGCTCTTCCCCACTCTGCAGGTGAGGGAAACGAGGTTCAAAGGATGAGGGTACTCGTGCCAGGCTTCTGGTGTGGAGCTGCTGGTCAGAGATTCTCAGCCAGGACCCCAGTCTGCAAGGCCCAGTCTCCACCCATTCAGTCACTTGCATGTCCTTGAACTTGAAAACAGAAACTTAACACACATCGGGGAGAGTAAAGAGGGGGTTATTATTATGAGCTGTTTCTGAAGGAGGATTAAATCCCTTTGGGGATCCATTTTAATACACTGCCACGTTTTCGTGACTAGCCCGGATTTCTGTGAGTCCACTTATCTTTTTATAGTTTGACCTTTACACAGGAAAAACCTCAGTGATTACGGAGATGGACGTATTTTTCTGAATGATTAGGGAATGAAAAACAGAGCCTGTCAGCATTAGAGTCCTTCAGGAGTGATCTTCCCTGGAGGATGGGGTTCACAAAACCACCCCTTAAGACAAGGCTCTCACAGCTGTGATTTGTCTTTCAGCTGCAAACAGCTTGCTGCTCGTGGTCTGCCCATGGAGGGGGGCAGAAGGCTTTGTCCCGAATTCAGGGGCAGGAGCAGGGCTGGCTCCCCCCACCGCCACCCCTCAGACTTTCCAAGGCTGTGGAGACTGAGGCAGGAACATCGGGCCCCACACTGAGCGGACGGGGCAGTGCTAGCATCAGCAGTGCCCCAGAGGGCATCACCTGGGCTCCAGCAGAGAGAGAGAGCAGGCTTTCCACACACGCCCCTGTCAGGAAACTGCAGGAAGCCGAGGGTGATGTGGAAAAAGCATTAGCAATATGTCTGAGACAAATCACTTCGGCTCTGTTTTCTTGTCATAAAGTGGTAAAGATAATAATTACTTGCAGGATTGTTAGGAAGTAAACGTATATAGGTTGGTGAATATACAGAAAGGTTTCCCTGGTGACTCACGTCAGTAAAGAATCTGCCTGCAATGCAGGAGACCCAGGTTCGATCCCTGGATTGGGAAGATCCTCTGTGGAACGAAATGGCAACCCACTCCAGTATTCTTGCTTGGAAAATCCCATGGACAGAGGAGCCTGGCGGGCTATCATCCATGGGATCACAAGAGTTGAACATGAATTATTGACTGAATCACCATACACAGTAAGCGCTCAATAAACAGGGTTTCATTCCCTGCTCAAGAACCTAAACTTTTAAAAACACTTCCTAACATGTACCATACACTGCCTTGCCTTCTTTTTAAAATTTTTAATTTTTATTGGGGTATAGATAATTTGAAAGGCTGTGTTAGTGTCTGCTGTATAGCAAAGTGAATCAATTATACATATATCTGCTCTTTCTTAGATTCTTTTTCCATATAGGTCATTACAGAGAATTGAGTAGAGCTCCCTGTGCTATACAGTGGGTTCTTATTAGTTATCTATTTTATATACAGTACGGTGTATATGTCAATCCTAATCTTCCAGTTTATCCCCCCATTCCTCCATAGTAACCATAGGTTTATTTTCTACATCTGTGACTCTATATCTGTTCTGTAAATAGGTTCACCTGTACCTTTTTTTTTAGATTTAGATTCCACATCTAAGTGATATCATATATTTGTCTTTCTCTGTTTGACTTACCTCACTCAGTATGATAATCTCTATTGTCCATCCACATCTCTAAAAATGGCATTTTCATTCTTTTTTATGGCTGGGTAATATTCCGTTGTGTATATGTACCACTTCTTCTTTATCCATTCCTCCATCGATGGACATCTATGTTGCTCCCATATCCTGGTTATCATAAATAGTGCTGCAATGAACACTCGGGGTAATAATACATGTACCTTTTTGAGTTGCCCTGCCTTCTTAAGCGACAGAGATGGAATATTATTTCACAATGTCTTCATCACTCTAGGATCCTCTTTATGAAAATGTGGCAATCATACACTGTCAGTCTTCAGTGGGAACTGAGAACTTGGCCAGGTCAAGCCCTCCCCATCATGATCTCACACATTAGAGATTTGCACTGCCATTTACCTTGTGTTTTTTTCTCTTGATTTTGATTTTTTAAAAATTGAAACCAGGTTACAATGTTGATCAGAAATGTGTTTTATATAAAAGCAATTCAGCTCTAGGGGGGAAGGATGAGGGAAAGGATAGTTAGGGAGTTTGGAATGGACATGTACACTCTATTAAAAGCATAATCACTCTGTTAAAAAGGATAACCAACATGGACCTACAGTGTGGCACATGGAACTCTGCTCATTGTTATGTGGCAGCCTGGATGGGAGAGGGTTTGGGGAGGATGGATGCATGTATATGTATGACTGAGTCCCTTTGCTGTTCACCTGAAACTATCACAGCATTTTTAATCCGCTATATCCCAATACAAAAGTTTAAAAAATAATAAAATAAAATAGTCTGAATTGGAAAAAAAAAAGCAAGCTGGCTCAGAGTGAGAGTTTCAGGGTCCACCCCTCTTATCGGGGGGCAGTGGCAGCCATTATCACTGATTACTTCTGGATTCACAGCTATGTTTGGGGATTTCCAGCCACTGGAAATCTGTTGAATGTCCTGATCCTGACCTTTTATATGTTTGGGGTTAGGTGGCCTGATCACTTGTGGGACTTGAGGGCTGTCACCCAGGCTGTGGACTTCCTCCCCGCCCATGCCCAAGGGCTGTGTCTGGCAGCCAGGAATGGCAAATATCATGGCGCTGGGGCATTGGGCTAGTGAGGACTCATGGTCCTATGAGGTGCTATGAGGGGAACCTTGACTGTCAGGAAAATGCTCCTCTGTGTCCTCACCATCCCCTCATTCCTCGTAATCTGCACGTCATCCCCATCCCTCTGCCATTCCTCTCCAGCATAGCTCTGGCCCTGCCGCCCCAGCCTCCACGTGATGCACTTTCCCAGCAATCCCTGCCTCATCTCCTCCCTCCTGTCACCTCTTCTAGATGCATCTGGATGCATCACTGCTTCGAGATGACCGCCCTGCCCACAGCACTACCTTGGGCTTGTGTCTCTGCTCAGCAAACGCCCCTTTAAGTCGCTCAGTCGTGTCTGACTCTTTGCGACCCCATGGACTGTAGCCTGCCAGGCTCCTCTGTCCATGGAATTCTCCAGGCACAAATACTGGAGTGGGTTACCATTTCCTTCTCCAGGGGATCTTCCCAATCCAGAGTCTCCCGCACTAGAGGCAGATTCTTTACCATCTGAGCCAGCAGGGAAGCCCCCTGGCTCTTCATAAACTTTCTGTTGCAACCAACCCTCACCAGCCTCCTGCCTCTGTGGCTTCCTTGGTCCAGGCCCATATTTGCAGCTGCCAGTCACCTTGAATTCATCATGTCACAGAACACACTTCTTCCATACCCTTATCTTCCATACCCTTATTCCTACTCAAGGCACACTGGCCTGCCTCCCAGCCACCCTGTCTCCAAACCTGGTGATCAGACTCTCGAATTCCTTGGGTCTGCACATCACTTCCACTTCTACCCCCCAACTCCCACCCTCTGCCCTTCCTGACAGCCATCCACCTGCCCTGGGGTCTCTGGAGTATCAGAGCCCCTCCCCGTGGGTATCACCAGGACAGAGCAGGAAAGGAGCTTCATTTCACTGAGTCAGAAGCTGAGGCACAGCATGTTGGCTGTGCCTTCCTCTGCTGCTGCCTCCTCCTCATCTTTGATGTTTACCCATTGTCATTTCCATCTACCCCACCTTGATTCTTGTGGGTGGCCCAGCTGCCCATCAGCTCAGCCTCAGTCCAAACCCCGCCCTTTCCTCTCTCACTCATCGCTCCCCACACCTCCATCTGTGACTGCAGGGGAGGCAGAGGTAACTAAGCCAAGAGTCAAGACAGGGGCTTGACTGGGCTTCACAGGCCTCCATCCTGAACTTTAGCGGTCACATTGGCAGAGGATGGTGAAGGGTGTCAGGGAATTGCCCTCAGACCCCAGCCCTTGGCCCCTACCTGGTGAGGTAGCAGGACCCCTGTAACTGGAGCTCCCCACTCCAACCCCACAGCAATGCCCCAGTGCCAACTGCCCGAGGAGTTTGTGCTGGCCTCTGGTCACTGGATTGAGGTGGTCCTGGCAGGAAGACAGGCCTCCAGGAGCAAGGGGACTAGGTTGACCCTCCCCACAGGTACAGCCACCCAAGGGATGGCTCACAGGCTGGCGCTGTCCGGACACTGCCTGCACCACCTCCACCCCACCCTGCCCCATGACCTCAGGGGCATTCAGATCTTAGACCAGTTCAGCCACACGGTCTCCTGACACTTTCTCATTCTGGTCTCTCTTCACACCTTCATGCTGAGCAGTCCCTTCTCTCTTGCGGCGGTCGCCAAGCTGGCTGGCGGAATCCTCACTTGGGCAGAACCCCAGCATCTGCTGCGGAGTCTGAGTGACACCTGACAGCACATGTCAGATGCTGTGGTCCAGCTGTTAGGAGTCCTCACTCTGCCTAAACTCTCTCCATCCACTGCAGACTCAGGGCCCACCCTTGCAACCAATACCGCTATCACTGTTTATTTTACCTGACTTACACAAATACTGGAGTGGGTTACCATTTCCTTCTCCAGGGGATCTTCCCAATCCAGAGTCTCCCGCACTAGAGGCAGATTCTTTACCATCTGAGCCAGCAGGGAAGCCCCCTGGCTCTTCATAAACTTTCTGTTGCAACCAACCCTCACCAGCCTCCTGCCTCTGTGGCTTCCTTGGTCCAGGCCCATATTTGCAGCTGCCAGTCACCTTGAATTCATCATGTCACAGAACACACTTCTTCCATACCCTTATCTTCCATACCCTTATTCCTACTCAAGGCACACTGGCCTGCCTCCCAGCCACCCTGTCTCCAAACCTGGTGATCAGACTCTCGAATTCCTTGGGTCTGCACATCACTTCCACTTCTACCCCCCAACTCCCACCCTCTGCCCTTCCTGACAGCCATCCACCTGCCCTGGGGTCTCTGGAGTATCAGAGCCCCTCCCCGTGGGTATCACCAGGACAGAGCAGGAAAGGAGCTTCATTTCACTGAGTCAGAAGCTGAGGCACAGCATGTTGGCTGTGCCTTCCTCTGCTGCTGCCTCCTCCTCATCTTTGATGTTTACCCATTGTCATTTCCATCTACCCCACCTTGATTCTTGTGGGTGGCCCAGCTGCCCATCAGCTCAGCCTCAGTCCAAACCCCGCCCTTTCCTCTCTCACTCATCGCTCCCCACACCTCCATCTGTGACTGCAGGGGAGGCAGAGGTAACTAAGCCAAGAGTCAAGACAGGGGCTTGACTGGGCTTCACAGGCCTCCATCCTGAACTTTAGCGGTCACATTGGCAGAGGATGGTGAAGGGTGTCAGGGAATTGCCCTCAGACCCCAGCCCTTGGCCCCTACCTGGTGAGGTAGCAGGACCCCTGTAACTGGAGCTCCCCACTCCAACCCCACAGCAATGCCCCAGTGCCAACTGCCCGAGGAGTTTGTGCTGGCCTTGGTCACTGGATTGAGGTGGTCCTGGCAGGAAGACAGGCCTCCAGGAGCAAGGGGACTAGGTTGACCCTCCCCACAGGTACAGCCACCCAAGGGATGGCTCACAGGCTGGCGCTGTCCGGACACTGCCTGCACCACCTCCACCCCACCCTGCCCCATGACCTCAGGGGCATTCAGATCTTAGACCAGTTCAGCCACACGGTCTCCTGACACTTTCTCATTCTGGTCTCTCTTCACACCTTCATGCCCAGCAGTCCCTTCTCTCTTGCGGCGGTCGCCAAGCTGGCTGGCGGAATCCTCACTTGGGCAGAACCCCAGCATCTGCTGCGGAGTCTGAGTGACACCTGACAGCACATGTCAGATGCTGTGGTCCAGCTGTTAGGAGTCCTCACTCTGCCTAAACTCTCTCCATCCACTGCAGACTCAGGGCCCACCCTTGCAACCAATACCGCTATCACTGTTTATTTTACCTGACTTACTTGTTGGCCCTTCCTCTGGCTTATAAGTTCTTTTCCATGTTTGGGCAACTCTGCAACTAACAAACAAAAAAACTAGAACCTATTCCAGTATTTCCATCCATGGTGGTAGAGAAACAGATAAAATGATTCTCAGTGGAACCGTGACACTGGAATCTGCGCCCGGAGCCCTATATTTCCTAATGCCTGTGGAGCAACACTAACGCCAGCCCTTCTGGGGCATTTGTGTGTACGGCTCTGTGCTGTGAGCCTTCTCTGGGGGCCTTCACAGCGCTCAATTCGCAGCCCTCAGTGGACAGGCAGGGCAGTCAGAGAGCCCCACTTCTCGCACAGGGTCAGCTAGGCCACAACGCTTCCCTGAGTGGCTGATAACCTCAGCGTCTCCTCCATCGAGGGAGTGAGGACTTGCATGGATGGAACTGGAGGGAACTTCAGCCTCCAGGGGAGGGTCACCAGCACAGTAAACCACAGCTACGGGAGCCTAGGCTCCAAGCCAGACACTGCAATAGGACTTCGAGAGGCCTTTACCTTCCGGACCCCTTGATCCATGTTACTGAGCAACTATGCCAACCCCCACTTCAGAGATGCCCCCTGCCATCCTGCCCAGGCCAGTGCTCCTGCCTCAGAAGCAACTGCCCCCACAACACACACTCAGTGTGGGACCTGAGGGACCCGTACCCCGGCCACAGGCCACGTCCTGCTGGCAGAGGCATCCCCCTTCCTGGGGGCTTGACATCCACCTCACAGCCTCTCACGTGGCGCCCCCAGCGTTCCTGACCTCAGGGGCCTCCACGAGACCCTGTCCGTCTGAGCCCAGGGCTCCACCCTGTGGCACAATCATTCTCTGCAGGGCCAAAATGAGCCCTCGAGGGACTCCTCAAAGAAAAGGGTGAAACGGAAAGGCTCTTCAGAGTGGCTCAGGAATCTGCACTGGGCGACTGAGGATAAAAGGCGGCTGCAGACTAGCTGGTGGAATGTGGCGCCTGCTCGAATCTCACCCTAAAGCCTGCTGGGAAGACAGCTAGAGGCAGGTCAGTGCTGTCACTGAGGGTCCCTCCCCCACCTCACCGCTGGCAGGGCCACAGGAGATCCGACACAGCCTGCAGAGCCCTGCAGTCAGCGTTCTGTCAGAAGGGCCACAACGGGAGCTTTTGAAAAAGAAGTCCAGCGTCACAACTGCACCCACTCATCCAGCTCTTCATAACTACGCGCCCCCTTCCCCACCCCGGCAGGTCCATCCAGGAGTTCTCCAGCACGAAAGCTGGCAGATTTGACCACGGCCACTGAGAGTTGAGAAAATGCTTCCACTAAGTTGCTCCCATGAACAGTGATTGGCATTTTATGGTACGTTCCCCATTTTTAGTTTGTGAGCTATTAGCATCCAACTCCATCCAGCTGAGTGGCTACTAGGAGCCACTATTAGGACTAGGCGTCCCAGCGTGTTGGGACTGTGTCCTTGCCCTCCTGGAGTTCTCAGCCCTGGAGAAACAGAGCCACGGTTGAGTTCTTCATGTGCATGATGTACCAGGCACTGGTACAGAGAAATAGGACACGGCCTCTTCCCAAGGACAGGCCAGGCACACCAAATGCCTGGGTCCTGTCACGACTGTGGCTCGCTCACCACTGAAGTGATTTATTCAACAATAAACTGACTGCATCGGAGCCACCCCAGGTTCACCCACCCAGATCTTAGTGAAGGTATCAGTCATTGTTGCCTAAGCTTTGCTTCTCACCCGAAAATTTCAAAATCCATCCTTCCTTTTCCAGATATTAAAAAAAAACTTTCCCCCCATTTTCACAGACCTTTCCTCTGCTTTTCTTACTTTTATAAATTCACAAGTAATCAAATACTCGTGAGTTGACATGCTTTGTCCTAAACGTAGCTGAACCTATGTAATTGATTGCTTTCCCTCTTCACCTTGGATTCCAGGGAGTTCGAGATTAAATTTAGAGCTTGATCACAGAAGGTTAGTCGCTGTAGTTAGACATTTTGTATTTTCTTTTCTGACTGGGTTTTAATTTCCCATTTCTATTTTAATAACTTCACTGTCATATCTTTTGTTATAAGCCTCCAAAACCCTTTTTTGATAAGAGGCGGAGAACGAGCAAAGTCAATTTTTAAAAGGCATATACCCTCCAGGTATTCTTTCAAGAGGTTATTGATCATTTAAATTATCCTTTTCTGAGGAAGATAGCTTTAATTTATACCTATAAGGAGCATTCTCTGTACTTCCAGCATGCTGTCTCAGATGTGAAGTTTACAAATTGATGAGGACAGTTCTCATTGCCTACATTCTATTTTCCCTAAATGCCTTTAGTAACCTGTGGGTGAATCAATGCATCCCGCCAAGCTCCATTTATGATTAAGCATTAATTATAATATGCCTGGCCCTGAGGCTCAAAGGTTAATCTCGAGCCAAAATGTGTGTCCCCTTTCATCTTTTCCTGACCAAGCCTCTGCCTCCTATCTGGCCCCCACACTCCATCCTCATTGGGAAGTAATCGGAAGACCATGTTAATGAACAAACAGCCTGAACACCCATCTGATTTTAGAAGATTTCCTGCAGGCGAATATTAAATCCTGTCTCTACCACCAACCTCCCCCCGCCACCACCACCCCGTGCTCTGCTGTGCTGCTTTGAGCGACTTTCATGCCTAACAGCTGATTCTGTTCAGCAAAATGTTTGTAAATGTCAGTGGCCGTGTCTCTTCCATGCTACGGTGAGCTCCCGCCCCCTGAAACTGTGTTTTCTGAGGCTTTTGTGTCTCCTAATGGCGCCTGGAACATTTTGAACATGATAAGGAACTCAAATAAAATGAACAATATGCGTTCCCAACCAGCTAGAGCTTTTGACGAGGCCCTTAATGAAAACACTGAGCCGCATCAACGTGTGATAAAGGCAAACATCTGGAAATGCCAGCGGCAGATGTCTGATCCTGCTGAGGCTGATGAATGGGCACCAAGCTCCGTGGGGCTCAGCTGGGCCTGCTGCTACCTCAGTGACAGCCGTCCCCCTTCCCAGGACACCATCTGGGCTGGAAAGGGCTGAGAATGCCGGCGTGCCCACTCACTAGCCTGAGCCACTCCAGTCGACCACTGACAGGGGATTGTGCCCAGTCTCCAAGGAAGAGGAGGAGCAGGTTAAATGTATCTTCTCTTTCACTTTTCCACTTCAAGGAAATATATTTTCTAGATGAAAGTGTTAACTATACCATAGGCACCATCAAATGGCACTAAGTGATAACTAAATGCTCAGGAGGCTGACGTGTATAGTGTTCCAAGTGGCTCTGTGATTTATTACCTAATTTAGATAAACGGCAAACAGTGGTATCATAATAGCCCCCTTTTATTCTGGTTTATGCCTCATTGTCTCTGGGTGTAGAATAAGACATGAATCATCAGACAGGCCCCATGGGAAGAATGGCAGACGGGCTAAGAGCACAGGCTCCAGCATTAGACCCATGGGGCTTGAAACCCCAGCCCCACTGCTGAGCAAGGGCTAAAGCCATGACCGCTGAGGGCTTCTGGGATGGGACCAGGGTTAAGTACAGAGTAGGTGAACCCCTTGGCCCCATGTCCAGCATAAAGCATGGGCTCCACCTGTGATGGCTGTTAAGTCTTGGATTGAGGGCTGAGGGATGACTGGATCTCCACTCTCAGAGGTGAGAGGCACTTGAGCCCCCAAATTGTACACAGCGAGGAGGGGGTTTGAACCAGGGGTTTTACTATGAAAGGGTAGCCCCTGTGGAGTGCCATCCTGTGCTGAGATGGCATCTCTCCAGGGCCCTGGCCATGTTTACTTACATTTCCGAAAGAGGAAAAGGCCTTTCAGGCTACATGTTTTGCTCCAAGTCACTGTTTTCTTCAAGGAGTATAGCTTGGCTCCTCATGATAAGAGAGGAACACAAGGCCTCCCAGATAGAATGACTTTGCGTGTCTCCTTTCACGAAGGAGGCAGTCTTGGGAACCATGTGGTCCTGCCATGGGGACAGAAGACCCAGGGCAGCCATGCGTCCTAAGGATGTGACCCCAAACCTTTATCAAAACACCTGCCTTGGGGGGAAGTAACCTCGCTGTCTCCACCCACAGTGCCTCAGATGTAGGTCTCCACTAAAAGCTACAAATTCCAGAAATAAGTTTAAAATCAAATCATCAGAAGAGGGAAATCCCATTTTCTAAGAGTTACCGAGTGTCTGGGTAAGAGCCAGGGTCCGTCCCAGCCAGGCCCTCAGGCCCTCACAAGTCTGACACAGGCGGCCAAGGCTACAGCGATCGCCCCGCTTCTGGCGTCGCCCAAGCAAGGTCTCCTGCAGTGTCCAAGGCATGGAGGGGCCCCGCCAAGTACCAGCGCCTGTTCATTTCCAGTTCGGGCAGACAGCTTTCTTGTCTGTGCTCTATTCTTGGAAACAGTGTTTCAGGCTGTCGTGATCCCCCTGATTCTGTACTGGGCTGGGCTGCACACAGCCTCTGTGGGCAGGAACCTCATGACAGGTGGGCTAGAGACACAGGTGCTCGCCTCCTGCTCCTGAGGGACCTAGACTCGTCCAGCAGTCCCACTACTAAAGGTTCCCCCCCACCAGAGTCTCCTCGTGCCCCAGCCTTGCATCTGCTGAGCTATGGTCATGGGTAGTCCAGGAGGAAACATGGTAACCAGGCCAGGGATGGACTGCTGCCTCTCATCCCAGGACAGGCACTCCCTGCAGAATGAAGCCCCTAGGTGTTCTGAGAGTTCCTCCAAGGGCCTTGGCCCATAAGTCACAGGCATTCTGTAAAAATGGGGATCTTCTCTCCTCCACTTAGGAGGATCCAGTGATGTATCCTTCAGGGTACTGGCCCAGCCTTGGGGCTGAGGGAAGCCGGGGTGAATTATCCTGCAAGACGATCAAACATCAGCAAATCCACTCTAATCCACTTCATTTAAAACTTTTGTTTTCCATAAAGAATTAAGCTAGGAAAGAATTTAATCATACCAAATCCACTTCCAAAATGGTTACAGATTCCATGATCAAGAGTAGTGATTAGGGAAAAAAAAAGACTTAAAAAACTCAAAAACCCTGGATGTTGAGAACTCCTGTTTGGTACCTAACTGATCAAAGCAACCTTCCTGACTCCAAGCAGTAGCCTTCCTCTGGGTTAGGAGGAGAAAGACAACTGGAGGGGCGATCAGGACACTTTTCTTTACACAGAAGGCAGTTCTGACCTGCAGCAAATTTGCACTGGTGTCTTCTATGAGCCTGATGACTCAGTGGTAAAGAATCTTCCTGCCAATGCAGAAGTTATGGGTGGGATCCCTGGGTTGGGAAGATTCCCCCAGAGAAGGAAATGGCAACCCACTCCAGTATTCTTGCCTGGAAAATCCCATGGACAGAGCCTGACGGGCTACAGTCCACGGTGTCACAGAGTTGGACACGACTGAGTGACTAAACAACAACAACTGCTATAAGCTGGCGCTGTTCTGGGTGATCATGGGGAACAAGACAGACACAGTCCCTGCCTTGATGGGCTTTACTTCCTATTGGAGGAGGGAAGACAATACAGAACTGCATACTGTGTGCAACGGTGATACTCGGGAAAGGAAAGCGGAGCCAGGTCAGGGCATAGAGAGTGGTGGAACGAGTGTTGTTTTATATAGGTGGTAGAGGCCATGTCAAGGAGATGATGTTTGAGCAGGGACCTGAATATAGTGGACAGGTGTGCTGTGTGGATAGCCCCTGGGACAGAGGCGGTGGTTACAAATCTCATCTCCAGCTTCAAAGAGGCAAGACTAGCTCCTCATCATTCCAGAAACAAAGCCTCCTCACCAGCAAATCAGCAGAGCTGGTCTCAGTCCCAGTGAGCCATTCTTGCCCTTCTCAGCATCTTCCTGGAAGCCTCCTAGGGGAATGATGTGCCAACTTGGGGGTGAGTCCTGGACTGAGATACCAGCATCCGAAAGGAAAGGCTCTACCCAGCCATTGCATTTAACACTCAGTTACAGCACCCACTGGGCTGGGCAACCAGTCAGACCTTGGGAAGGCTACCCATACCGTCCACCACCAGCACGACCATGTCTGCCAAGCTCATGTGAGCCCTGCTCTGCGGGGCTCCCACCACCGGTGCCAGAACACTACAGCCCAACTGAGAAATGATTCTGGCCTAAAGCTTGTCCTCTTACTCCTCGTGCTCGGTTGTATCTGACTCTTCGCAACCCTATGGACAGTAGCCCACCAGGCTCCTCTACCCATGGGATTCTCCAGAAGAGAATACTGGAGTGGGTTGCCATTTCCTTTTCCAGGAGATCTTCCCAACCCAGGGATCGAACCTTGCATCTCCAGCATCTCCTGCACTGGCAAGTAGATTCTTTACCACTGGCACCACCCAGGAAATCCTCAGCTTGTCCTCAGATGGTGACAAATGTACCCTTCAGGATCAATCCCAGGCCCACAGCCCTTAGCACCTGGATGCAGTCCTCCTCTAAGGCCTGGTATATCTCACACCACCCCCATTTTATGGGGGAGAGACGCTGAGGGTGCTGTATCACTCAGGGCTCAGTCAGGAAGGCAGAACCATACAAGCATGATGGCATGAGATATTTATTATAGGAGTTAGACCTTAGCAACTGTGAGAGCAGCTGGGGTAGCACAGTCCTAAAGAGGGACTCGATGGATCAGAGGAGAGTCACTAGCCGGCCCTGGTGTGGGTGGGGAGTGTTCTTCCTTGTAGAGAGGTCTAGAAGGCAGGCTTCTGCAGCAAAGGGAGGCTGGGGTAGGAGTCTGTGGAAAATTGTTGGCTCTCAATGGCCACTGCCTCTGTGAGCTTGCAGAGAAGGGTCTAAAGCATGATGGCATGAGATATTTATTATAGGAGTTAGACCTTAGCAACTGTGAGAGCAGCTGGGGTAGCACAGTCCTAAAGAGGGACTCGATGGATCAGAGGAGAGTCACTAGCCGGCCCTGGTGTGGGTGGGGAGTGTTCTTCCTTGTAGAGAGGTCTAGAAGGCAGGCTTCTGCAGCAAAGGGAGGCTGGGGTAGGAGTCGTGGAAAATTGTTGGCTCTCAATGGCCACTGCCTCTGTGAGCTTGCAGAGAAGGGTCTTGGATCACTCCCTGCTGGTCAGCTAGGCTGGCAGTTGGGAACAAAGTGGGGACCAAGATTTCAATCTAATCTGGAAGTAACAGATCCAATCAATCCTCACTAATCTGATTATGATCTGGCCTATGTGAATCCCAAACCACCAGTTAGCAGAGAAATTCTTTCCCACTCAGAGCTGGTCAGACATTTTCTATGTCCATGAACTCCATGGCTGAGAATTTTATGATCCTCAGGCACAGAAAGGGAAGGGCCAGCCCCATTTACTGGCTGATCTCCCAGCTTCGGTTTTGAACAGGGCAGTGTTCCAGGGGTCTAGGCACCTCTGTCAGGACTGGAAAGATGAGACCATAGCAGGATGAGGCTGCAGGTGTGCACGTGGCCAGTCTGAAAGTCACCCCCATCTACATTCGGGACACATGACTGTGTATATCTATAACATATGGCACTGAGGAAGTTTCTCTTCCACTTAATCTTTTTTAAAGCTCTCAGAAAGTACTGGTTGGTTCTTATGAGTCTAATCCAACCATCACTGTTGTCTAACTCACTGGACCAGCTTCTGTATCTTGATAAATGTTGATAGAGTCTCTCCATTGAATTAGCAGCTGATTATATCTGATTTACCCTTTAACAGGGTTAGGTCCATTTCCTGGCATGTAGCAGAAAGGCCTGATGGTCACCAAGCTAATCACGATTGCTTCCCAAATTGCAGTCCAAATGGGTCATGCTAACAGGTCCCCCAACTAAAAAGGACATCCAAGACCTGGGAAAGACTTGACAAGAAGCACCATGGCTGCCAGTACCTCCATAGAGCCCTTGACCCTCACCCAGGACCACATCACCCCTGAGGCTGACATCTGAGGGTGCCCCTTCCAGAGATCACTTGCCAAAGGCTGCTCTGTGACAGGATAGATTGAGAAGCTCTCTGGTTTCAGAATCAGATGGACCTAGGTTCAAATCCCAACTCCTCCTTGTGATCTCAGGCAGTGTGCTTTACCTCTCTGGGCCTCAGTTTCCTCATCTGTAAAATGGTTAACAATAGTAGTTGACCTGCTATGATGTCAGATGGGGAGGTGTGGCGATGTCAGGAACTCAGCCTCAGACCCACAAAGCCGACGGCTTTGCAGTATCACAGGCTTCACCGACCTGCTGCGTTTGTAACAAGGCACTCCTCTCTGGACGCGGTCATTTCAGAAGCAATGTCGATACCTGGCTGCTGGTCAAGTCCTCTGATCAATAAGGACAAGGGAACTGGGCGGTCTGGGCAAGAAGCAGCAAGGTGGGCTCTGAGTCATCCAGGAGCCATGGGGACCACCATCCTCCCCCCACAGTGCAGTCAGCTATGTCTGGGGGAGTCTGGGCCTGGAGGGTCCTGGTATGTCAGTGTCCCCAAGATGGAATGGATGTCATTTAGCTCTTCTGACTCTGTGGGACTAGAAGGGGTCCCTCTCCACTCCCCCTCCCCTCCATCCCATGTAGCGTCATGGTGGGGAGAATTGGGGTGGGGGGACTCCACAGTCATCCTGTTTACATACAAACCTGTGGGACCAGGGACCAATACCCATTCAGGGGGTGACATACGCGTAGTATAGCATCAGGCCACTGGGCAGCGGAAGCTGGCCCCCTCCACCTCACCCTCCTCACCTCCACTTTGAACCCAGAGTAGGAGCCCAGCTAGACAGAGAGGCCAGAAGTCCCCACTTGGGGGACGTGAGCCTTACCCTGCAGCCCAGCCAGGCCTGATTTTGAATCCTGAAGTGACACCCTGCCCTCTGCAAACCTCCATCCAGGTAAATGAAAGCGTTAGTCACTCAGTCATATCCAACTCTTTCTGATCCCATGGACTATATATATAGCCCGCCAGGCTCCTCTGTCCATAGAATTCTCCAGACAAGAATACTAGAGTGGGTAGCCCTTCTCTTCTCCAGGGGATTTTCCTAACCCAGGGATCAAACCCAAGTCTCCCAGGCTGAAGGCAGATTCTTTCCTCTGTCCACCAGGGAAGCCAAAGGGACAGCTTTCTTCCTTCAGTGGCCAAATGAGAGGCCGAGAGCCTGGGTGACTGCGGAGAAGCCTCGAGGCCAAGGAGGCCTGGAAGATCTGCTCTGTCTGTTCTGAGCCAGAAGCTACAGGCCCAGTGTTTAAAAACATTTGAATCAACAGAGGAACTGTTTATCAATATTTAAAAAAAGAAATAGAATTAGAGGTTGGCACACCCTGAGGGCTCCAGGCCCTATATGTCAGGGTTCCTTGATCCGGAGGCTGGGGGCGGGGCAGGTGGGGGGAGGACAGGGTGAAAAGAGACCACAGACATGGGCTGCTATACCGCAAACCCCACTGGGCAGGGCTCCCAGTCGAGGCTGATGAAAGCCGCCGTGGTTGATGGAATGGCATTTCACATGCATCCACATTTTTCTCTTCTAGGTGGTTTTTCTTTCTAAACTTGGAAATACGGACATTCTATTTTAAAGACATTAATTACTGTCCAATTTTAGTGTAACTAGTACAAACAAAAAACCCCAACTTTGAAATAAGGAAAGGAAACAAAAGTAAATTTATGGGGTGATTCCGTGTTCAGATCCCTCAAGACTGCCTGTGGACATTTGTCTAATGCATTTATTTCTGGTCAAGAAAAGTGAATACCTGGCTTTTTGGTGGTGGTTTCTGGAGAACGAGCTGAGGGCTGGCTGAATCTGCCTCGGAGACGCCAGCTCGGGCCACCTCAGGCCAGGATGCCTCCTCCAGGCTCAAAGAGGTAGTGTAAGGAAGGTAAAAATAGAGAGAGACTCGGCAGCAGCTTTGACACACGGTTTTCTCATCCCAGGGACTGCCACGTAGGGCCCTCCTGTTTCAGCTATTCTAAGGGAAACAAAAAAAATTAAGACTATCTGAGAACTAAATAAAAACAGTGCTATATCTTAGCTTCCTTTTTTTTTCCTTCTGCATTCTTCCACCTTTCCCCAAGTGCTCTTTTTGGCTCCTCTTTCCTCACTAAGCCAAAAATGGGATAAGTCCCAGGTCTGTCCTTGACCTCTTTCTTTCCTCCCGCTGCCTTCCTCAAGAATGGTGTCTACAGCTGTGGCTTCAGCTTGGGGTCCACGTGGCCACAGCCTTGCACATTCCAGGCACTACCTGCCTCTTCGACAATCCCCCTCCCACCATACGACCCCAACTTGCAACCAGATTTGGCATCTCCCTCTGGAGGGTTACACTTGGGGTTCGTTGCTGCTCCCATGTGTAATCCCCTTGGCCTTGTCAGTATGCAGGTGGCTAGGTTCCAACCCCTTCCGAGCTCACCTGGGAGGCAGGGCTGGGAGCTTCCGCAGGAAGCCCTAATACTGAACACTGGGGGAAAACAGGAGGGCTTCCCTGAGGAGGAGACTTTTCAGCTGAGGAGCTTCCAGCCAAACAAGGTGGAGGGACTTCCAGCACGAGGGGACAGAGTGAGGAAAGGCCTGCCCTGAGAGAGATAGGGACCACAAAGGAAAGTCCTCCTCCACAAGCAGAGGAGGAGACTAGCAGAGAATGGATTGGGAGAGGACGGTGGGCTCAGGGCAGGGATTTTATTCTGGGAGCAATGAAAGTGTGTTAAGCTTGGAAGGTGCTCAGGTTTGCATGCAGAAAGATCACTTTGGTTTCTGGGTAAGAACAGATGGTTGAAGGAGCAGGTAAGATAAACTGAGCTTGGCCAGCACGTCCCTTCAACCCCTCCCTGGCCCCACGACTAGAGCTCTATTTGGCTCCTGCTGGCTCTGTCCTTCCAAGCCTCACCAGCTGTCTGTCCAAGGCAACAGCTCCACCCACACTCTGGTGCTAAGTTCCCCAGAGACAGAGGATGAGGGCATCAGAGAGGGGAAGGTGGAGGCTACAAGGCTTCCCAGACCCCTGGGGTGTTCATCCCTGGACTGCACATGCTTCTGTGGCATTAGGGAGTCCTGGGTGGGGGGTCAAAACCTGAGCCAGGAGGGGACCATCGATAAGTCCTCCCCACAGAGTCTGGGCTCTGCCACTCTCTAGCTGTGTGACTTGGACAAGTACTTACCCTCCTCAAGCCTCTGTTTCCCTCTCCAAGTATGGGAACAATAATACCCAACCTTCCCAGGCTGTTCAGAGAATTAAACAAGTGGTTCTGCATGCTATATCCTCAACACACTTTCCGGCACACGGTGGGTGCCCCCTAAACGTGGGTGATGGTGATGGTGCGATCTCGGCCAGCTGCAGGCACTAGGCACTGCCACCACACACGAGAGTTCACATGGGTCCTTTCACCTTTAAGGCAGCCTAGTCAATGCACTAGTTCAAACAGTGGGGAGTTTTCTCACAGCTCCTGCTGTGCCACCTGGAACGTACAGAGGGAACTGAACCTTCTGGAACTTCTGGAACTGAACCTGGCTAGAAACCATTTTATTTTTTCAACCAAGGTTCTCTAAGCGCCTCTCAGGGACTGGCTCAGTGCTTGCTGCTTTGGGGGCTCTGGGCTGCCAGCACAAAGCCCAGTGGGGGTGCAACTGAAGGGAGGGGCTTGAGAGCGGCAGTGCTGAACCTTAGAGGCTGGGTGCCAGGGTAGCTGGGGAGGGTGTTCCAGATACAGGGGACAGCATGTGCAAAGGCACAGAGGCGTGAAAGAGCATGGCATGTTCCAGGAAAGAGGAAAGCCACAGGTTGAGGCCATCCAAATGAATCATGGCAGAAGCGAGGCTGTGGAGGGCAGGGCCCCCAAATCAGGCAAGGGAGGCAGATTTTCTGGGTGTGGAGGGATATTTGAGGCACTGGCCAAGGGCAGGAGGAACTCAGATTGCTTGTGGTGGGGATCACGGGCTTGGACTTGGAGCATGAAGGTGCCCCACGTAGGCTTGGGGACTGTGCCACCATGCTGGCAAGAAGTGAGGAGACCTAAGTGGAGATGTCCCCAGAGAAAGGGGAAGCAGGGACTGAAAATGGACCACAGAGCTGGGAGGGACTGCCTCCGGACAGGACGAGGTGAGGGGGAGGCAGAAGCCAAGGAACAAGTCTCTGCCCACAAGACTGCAGGGGCTGGGCCTGTGGGGCTGGGAGCAGAGAGGGGGGGTGGTGGTCCCTGGAGGCAGGACTCTGGCCCCTACCTTCTCTCCACTGCTTTCAATCTCCTCTCTTTCTCTCTTCTTTAAGTGCCACCAATAGGAAAGCAAATACTTTTTAAATTGTTTAATATATTTCCTTGATTTTCAGTTCAGTTCAGTCGCCCAGTCATGTCCGACCCTTTGTGATCCCATGAAATGCAACACGCCAGGCCTCCCTGTTCATCAGCAACTCCGAGTTTACCCAAACTCATGTCCATTGAGTCAGAGATGCCATCCAACCATTTCATCCCCTGTCATCTCCTTCTCCTCCTGCCCTCCATCTTTCCCAGCATCAGGGTCTTTTCATGTTTTTACTATGTTTTCTATTTCTTCCTCAAACAGAAAAGCAGAATTACTCACACATGAGCATTCATATGTGTATGAATCTCTTGATGTTTATATTCCCTTGATGTACTAAAATAAAAGTGGGGGGGGGCATCATTTCAGGCACCAGGATGAGATTTGGCAACATCCTTTGGTCCCCAGCTGGCCCTGGGTGCCCTCCCCCCACCACATGAGAGCCCAGGCTGGTGGCCACAGCTCAGCTCATTACTCAAGGGCTCGAATGAGACCCTGACATTACAGCTCTTTACCTGTGACATTTTGATAAAGTTAAAAAAAAAAAAAACTGATTTCACTTTGCAAGACAAACAGCTAATAAAACAAGATCTTTTTCGGTAACCACCCATACAGCAATCAATCTGTCACTCGGAAGGCTGTTTCCTGAGAGGTGTGAAATAAGGCCACCCTGGCGCGCTATGGGAACAGAAAGCCCCCACCCAGAAGACACCTGCCACCCTAAAACAGGGAAATACTCCAGTTTAGAGCACAGGAAATACACAGCTAGTTAGCTGCTCAATCAATACTGACTTTTGAAAGACGAGCAGGAGGTATCTTCCAGTGTTTACATGCAGCCACTCACACGTCATGAATATCTCACCTCTGTTTCTTTTCAACTCCATTTCTATTGGGAACAAAGCAAAAAAGCATTTCCCACCCTGGGGGCTTGCAGACTGAGCTGCTCCGGGGAGCTGTTCTGTGCCATAGCCGTTCAAGTAAGAACTTGAAGGGTCAGCACCAACAAATATCAAAAGGACAGGTTTTATGACTATAAAATGAATCCCCTATACCCATCTGAGGTCAGAATCAAGACCCTCTCATTCACTCCATCCTCCCATCTCTGCTTCATGTTTTTTCCACCTTCATTTTCCCTTAGCCCTAATTTTCTCACTCCTTAAAAAACAAAAAAATCTTAGTACATTGCACATAGAACATCTTTTCAAAAACAAGATGCAATAAGTCTTAGTTAATCAGAATCTCCCTCAAAGCAGCTCTAACTGCACAGTTCTGAGTTAAACTTGGAAGGGAAGCAGCTACCACAAGCTAGGTGCTGAGCAGCAGTGTCTCCACACAGTGGGCCCTCAAGAAACATCAATTAATTTGTTTTTTAGATGATGGAATCTGCAAAGCCTCCGGAGCAAGTAAGGCAAACTTAGTAGTAACTACTTTGAAAGAAATATATGACCAAAATACTATTAACGGGAACGGATCAGAATGACAACAACAACAAATGGCTGTAATTCCATGACTATAAAAGAACTGAAAACATCTGGATGTGGCAGTTTGCATAACTGAAAAACAAAACAAAGGAAACAGTGACGTTGAGGATAAAAGAAAACATCCAGCCAGAAACGGAGACACAGAAAACAAAGAGAGGTATAAATAACTGATTTGAAAAGTGGGAAATGGGGTCGAAGCCCCCAAAATAGGAGAGAGAGTGATGAATGAGTTGGGGTATATGATGAGGGAAACATCTGGGAAGAAATAATACAAGAAAAGTTTCCAAACATGAAAAAACAGTTCAGCCTAGAACTAAAGTACACACACTGTGCCTTTCAAGTTTGACTCTCAAGGAAAGAAATAAACATTTGCCAGTTATATTTTTGAATGATAAATTATCTGGCAAGCTGAAATGGAGAGAGGTTCTTTTGAAATTAAAATGACAAAAGGACTAACATCTTGAGAGCTGAAGCTGAACCTAAGGGGAAAATGTGCAATTCTACCCATATATTAGTTATGCTCTGAAACAAGATTTGCTCTGTTCAAGTGGAAAGAAGAAACAAACTCCTCTCACTAGCCACACCTAGTAGTTACTCTAGGATACTTCTGCATCCCCTCTAAAGTCCCAACCAAATGCACAGACAGGCCATCTCAGCTTGCCTGCCCAGCCATGCCCCTTCCCTTATCTCTGTGTTGGGTTTCTAGGGGTAACTCCTTCACCAGAGTTCAGTCAAGACATTTCCCCAAGGCCAGCAGTTGCTCCCTACCTTCACCTCAAGGGGTTTCTGCCAACCCAACTTAGTCTCAGGTCTGCATGAAGTCTGACTCTGACACTCAGCTAAAGGGCTGTGTGACTTTGTGTAAGTTACCAAACCTCTCTGGGCTTGAACCTTGTTGACAGTAACCTGACTCCATCATCATCATGTGGATAAATAAATCAGCCTCTTAGGTGCTAGAACCTTTGCAAACATTATTTCTGAACCTACGAAGTCAGTGTTATTATACTCGTTTTAAGAAAGTAGAAACTGAGACTTGGTGAGATGCCCTGCTTGCTGCCCACTACTTACTGGTCTTGGGAGCAGGTCCATCCAACTCCACATTGGTTCTGCTGCCCATGCAGCCTGCGTCTCAGGACAGGAAGAGGTATCCAGGAACCTGGACCAAGCTCCGTGTGTCTGGGCACGTGGTCTCACTTGGAACAGCACGTCCATCAGGGGTCATCCCAGGTGCTGGTCTGTGGTCTAGGGGCCTGTGGATTTGAGGCTCACGGTGGACAAGCAGGCAGGCGCGTGCTTAGGACCACTGCTGGCTCGGCAGACACTGCCTGGCTGTGCTGGGTAAATGGCCCACTTTCCATGCCTGCCCCCACCAGACCCTCCCACTGCCTATTTAAGCAACAGGCCCTGACTCCACTGGCCCCAGACACCGCCAGCTTCCGGAGCTAGGAGAGCAGTGCTGCAGGCCTCACTCACTCAGGATGAAAGGTCCTTCTGTTTCACCATTTCCTACCGGTGCGTTCTGAATAATGATGCTGAGCTGGGTTTTAGTGGGAGCTGATTCTGCTCGCCTAAGAGTGTACTGAGATGTATAACTGGCAGAGGGAGGTTCTGATTGAATTTTTCCCATTTCTAATCCCTGACTTGATGTGATCTTATTTTCAAAGAGGGAGAAAGGCTGTAGTTTGTTAAAGGACAGAGGGGAACATATTTCAAAACAAGGTCTGGCTCAGAATACCAGTGCTCTGACATGTTTTTCTTTTGAGAAAAGAAAAGGTTCTGTAATCTCAAGGTTGCAGAGATTCCACTTCCCCTCAGGAAACCCTCCCTAAATAGTTAGTTCCTGTCGATTAATTTTATTTTGGGGAAAAAAAAAAAAACACACAGGGGATTTTTCAGAAGAGTCTGGTAGGGGAGAGATGCTATACAGCCTATGGGGGATAGTATGGGGAACATCTAAGGACAAAGACCCTCCTTAACAAATCTCTCATTGAGAGATGAGGTGGGAGCTCCTCACTGCTCACAGAGAAGCACAGGCTGGGAGAGCCACACAGGTTGGGATGGCTCCGGAGAGGGATGCCTCTTTTATGTCCACTTCCAGATGCATCCCAGCCTGTTGTCTAGGGGCAGGTCAGCCCAAGGAGAGGGTGAAAGAGAGAGGTGAGGGTGGGTTGTCATCCTTCTGAGGGTGAGGAGGCTGGCATCCAGGGCACAGGGGACAAGGCATCCCCTGGAGGCCAAGACAGTAGGCCATCCTCTAACCTCTCGGCAGGGTGGACTCCCCACACCATAGGTGGAGAGGGAAGACTGGGAAGGAAATAAGCTCATCAGGAAACTCAGGAAAATAAGCCAGGAAATAAGCCAGGGTGTCCCCATGGAAACAAGGGCCCCCTCCTGCACAGTGAGGACCTAGGGTTCCTCGGCTTCCTTCTTCCCACTCTGATCTGGTAACATCAGTCCCTGTGCTCACTTGGTCCTGGCCATGACCACCCAAGACTCTGTAGTGACCCCCAGTGTTTCAGGGGAGGGGGCATCTGAGGCTCAGAAGTTAAATGACTTGTCCAAGACCTTTCAGCCGGCTAGAATTCTTGTCTCACTGGAGCTTTTCGAGTGGAACCCTAATCAGGAGGTCGCCAACTATTTCCCAAGTGAGAGGACACACTTTCCAGCTCTACTCAGGCTTGAGGGCAGAGGGCTTGGGACACAAATTTCAGGTTGCTCTGAAATAATTTGTGTGATTTGCAAAATAAGTGTAACTAAAGGGCAGAGTCTGGTCCACAGGGACCCTGGGGAGTGAGTGACTTCTGCCTCGCCTGCGATGGGAGGGTGGTTAGGAGGGCTCTGCGCCGATGGGCAGCAGGACTGCCTTGAGAAAGTGTTTAAGAACAACGCGCTCAGCGCGGGGTGCGGGCTTGGCGGAGCCAAAAAGCAGGGGATTCAGCTGGAAAGTTGGGGGCGGAGTTGGAAGGAGGGACCAAAGAGCTAGGACTTTGCAGGAGGTCCGGGACAGCCTATGGGGGATAGTATGGGGAACATCTAAGGACAAAGACCCTCCTTAACAAATCTCTCATTGAGAGATGAGGTGGGAGCTCCTCACTGCTCACAGAGAAGCACAGGCTGGGAGAGCCACACAGGTTGGGATGGCTCCGGAGAGGGATGCCTCTTTTATGTCCACTTCCAGATGCATCCCAGCCTGTTGTCTAGGGGCAGGTCAGCCCAAGGAGAGGGTGAAAGAGAGAGGTGAGGGTGGGTTGTCATCCTTCTGAGGGTGAGGAGGCTGGCATCCAGGGCACAGGGGACAAGGCATCCCCTGGAGGCCAAGACAGTAGGCCATCCTCTAACCTCTCGGCAGGGTGGACTCCCCACACCATAGGTGGAGAGGGAAGACTGGGAAGGAAATAAGCTCATCAGGAAACTCAGGAAAATAAGCCAGGAAATAAGCCAGGGTGTCCCCATGGAAACAAGGGCCCCCTCCTGCACAGTGAGGACCTAGGGTTCCTCGGCTTCCTTCTTCCCACTCTGATCTGGTAACATCAGTCCCTGTGCTCACTTGGTCCTGGCCATGACCACCCAAGACTCTGTAGTGACCCCCAGTGTTTCAGGGGAGGGGGCATCTGAGGCTCAGAAGTTAAATGACTTGTCCAAGACCTTTCAGCCGGCTAGAATTCTTGTCTCACTGGAGCTTTTCGAGTGGAACCCTAATCAGGAGGTCGCCAACTATTTCCCAAGTGAGAGGACACACTTTCCAGCTCTACTCAGGCTTGAGGGCAGAGGGCTTGGGACACAAATTTCAGGTTGCTCTGAAATAATTTGTGTGATTTGCAAAATAAGTGTAACTAAAGGGCAGAGTCTGGTCCACAGGGACCCTGGGGAGTGAGTGACTTCTGCCTCGCCTGCGATGGGAGGGTGGTTAGGAGGGCTCTGCGCCGATGGGCAGCAGGACTGCCTTGAGAAAGTGTTTAAGAACAACCGCTCAGCGCGGGGTGCGGGCTTGGCGGAGCCAAAAAGCAGGGGATTCAGCTGGAAAGTTGGGGGCGGAGTTGGAAGGAGGGACCAAAGAGCTAGGACTTTGCAGGAGGTCCGGGGGCGCGGCCAGAGAGCTCTTGCCTAGGGCCAGGTTTCAGGAGGCGGGGCCAGAGAGTCAGTCCAGACAGTGTCCCAGGCCCAGAGGCCGGGACCAGAACCCGGCGCGGGTCCGGCACCTGAGGCCGGGGCGGGGCTAGAACGGCGGGGCGGGGCCAGAGAGCAAGCTCCGGCCGGAGAGACCCTCCTGGGGAGTGAGTGTCAGCCCGCCCGATCCTCCGACTGGGTCAGCAGGGAATGCGGGGAGCCCGTGGCTTCGTGTCCAAAGGTCTCCGCGCACACGAGTGCCCTCCCAAATGACGCCCCCATCCGAAGACCCCACTGGGTTCACGAAGTGTCCGCGCCGAGCCTTCCCTCTGCCGGTCTGTCTCCTCCACTCCTTATCTGCTGCCAAACGGCTTCCTCCTCCCACCCACCCCTGTCTCAGTAGCCACGGTCCCTCTTTTTCCGGGTCTGGGTTCAGCTCTCCACCCCTCCCCCACCCACGCCCTCAGGTATCTCGTCAGGCTGAGATTATACAAAGCTCCTGGGAAGAGCTCTGATTGTTCTAGCTTCAGTTATCAGATCAAACCCTGGCCCCACTGCTGACGCTCTGAATTCGCCTCTCCCCGCCCCTCACCCTGCACAGCTCTGGCCTGGTCTGGGTCCAGCTGTTCACATGGAAGCCTCATGCCTCCCACCCACAGAGTCCTCCCCACCTGTCAACCTGCATATCCCCAGCCTGTCTATCCCACAAACCTCCGCCCCCACCCCTTCTGGCTGAACTTCGTGGGGACCGCGGGGCCCACACCCTCTCCTTGGCGACGTGGAAGGTGTGGCCGTGCCTCCTGCACAGGTGCGGCCCCTAGGTCTTTGTACCCGACTCACCTGTACTGGGCTGCTCGGTGACTGCTGAGTTCTGGGCACTTCGTGAACCGCTCATTTCTTTTCAGGTCCTTGACTCTGAAGTGAGTGCTCCCTCTTCTGCCAGAAAGACAAGAAGCTCCCAGCGGCGCCTCCTCAGGTATGAAGGGCTTCTGGAAGGGAGAGGGGGATGGGAGAGGACCCTTCAGGCCTCCCTGCATAGATTACTTATTCACATTTTATATAAAGAGGTGCTGTCTGAGATTGAGATAAGGTTCTGCTTTTGGATAAAAAGTTTGAAAACACAGTTCTAGGGTAAGCAGTCTGGGGCAGTTTGCTCCCATTCTGAACCCACCCTCGTGGTTCACTGACTGCAGAACTCACGTCTGACACATGCAAATCTATGGTGACTGAAAATGCAAACTTCTTCAATAAGGAGGAAAAAGATTGAGGCAGTATTTTGCAAAAATGAAGAAATACAATTTAAATATACTGGAAAATATAATCAGGTATCATTTCCCACTGAACTATTAAAAAAAATTTTTTTTAATGCTAAAACCTGGAGCTGGCAAAGATACTGTGAAACAGGCACTCTCAAATGACCTTCAAGAAAAGCAGTGTGGCAATGTGTATCAGAAGTTTTGAACTTTACCTTGTGATTCTAGTCTTGAATCCATCTCAGAGAAATAATTCAAGCCATTAGAATAAAAGTGGAAACCAGAAACTGAGAGATCCCCGGAAAGTTGGGAACCTCAGTCTAGTAGCCAGGACAGCAAGATCATTTTAAGAACCTGCTCTCTCCCAAATATGCAAATTAGATGCTTTTCTGGTTTCTGGGGAGGTCACCAAGCTGGGGGAAGGGAGATATGGGGGTTCAAGGTGATGATGACTAGATGGAGAAACAAAAAGGGAGCTGGATGAGGCTGGCAGTTCACATGGAAGATTATTGGGGTCTTCACTAAGGGATCAGTGGAGGTAGGTGACAAATGTAACCTTCAGGAACTGGAAAAGGGAGGGGTAAGAACAGGCAGGACAAGGGGGATAGTGTGGTGAACTTGTCTCACAGGTAGAGGGGCTTGGTGCTGGACAGTGTTCATTTGCATGTTTTGCATGTGTTTGCATATCATTTGTATTAAACTTGGTGGAAATGCAGAGAGGAAAGGAAAATTGAGATCCGGTGACCAGGCTACACCACTCAGGGACTGTTGTTTACTTTTCCGAGTTTCAGTTTTCTCATCTGTAAATGGAACCAGTGGTATCTGGTTGGGGTGGTTGTACCATGTAGATGCACCATTCAGTGTCAAGAGCTCATTCTGGGAGGTGCATTCTGTGCAGCATCAGCTCAGATGTCCCATGAAGTGGATGTTTGTTCTGCCTCTCTGAGGCTCATTTCTAGTCTCCCTCATGTCTCTGCCATGGACGGGCTCATAGCCCCCGATCCCACCCCGCGCACAGAGAGTGAGCATGGAAGGGAGGGAGGGAGAGCATGAGTTTGAGGTCCTGATGGGCCACCCTGGATGAACTGGATTGCTGAAGCCACCCAGGCCTGCAAGGGGCAAGGCTGTCGCCTGTCAGTCAGTCATCAGGGGTTCTAAGTATCTGCCTACTCTGTGCCCAACATACAGGTGATGGGATATAATACTGAGTGCCTACAAGGGGAAAAAGGAGCTCGAATTCCCCAGGACTGGAGGTTGAAGTGGATGGCTGAGCTCCCAAGCGGGTGGTGTCACCATGTTGGCAGGGTCTCTGGCCCTGCAAACACCTCACTGGGCCACACACAATGAGCCCTCCTTCCATTTGTGTGAGAGATGGGATTTGCCAATGTTGCTCAAGCCTTCCCTCTCTCAGTTCTGTGTCTAGTGTGGTAGATCTGAGCATGTGGGAGGCTGGTCATCCTTCGGTGTGCAGCCAGCAC
>SJYC01005601.1:0-51692 GCA_006408675.1 Madoqua kirkii | reverse complement strand
CAAACACCTCACTGGGCCACACACAATGAGCCCTCCTTCCATTTGTGTGAGAGATGGGATTTGCCAATGTTGCTCAAGCCTTCCCTCTCTCAGTTCTGTGTCTAGTGTGGTAGATCTGAGCATGTGGGAGGCTGGTCATCCTTCTGGTGTGCAGCCAGCACATGGGCAATAAATGCACAGAAACTGTCAGCTGTCAGGAGATAAATAGCTCATTTCAGCCTGGTCAAAGGTCTCTAGTTACCCCTGGGGCCACAGAAGAGGGGACTGGTGGTAGTTGGTTATAAGATGATCATCGTGACTTCCAAACCCTGAGCGCCTCTGCTGAGGCTTTTGCACAGATAATAACTGCAAGGAACCCGCCTCAGCAGAAGCAGGGAGCACGGGAAGGGCTTGGGGGGAAATTGCGCAGGTTGGGTGGTGGGGGGGATGCCCTGGGACTTCAGAAGTAGGCAGAGTCACTGAGCAATCAGGCTGCTGGGCCTGCCTGCTCTTTCCTGCCAGGTGTATCTCCCTGGGGTCAGCAAGGACCAATAAGAGTTTAGCGGGCAAGCAATGTGGTCCGATGTGTAGTTTAGAAAGATGCCACCAGCTACCACAAGGACCAAGAAGGGAGGCCAGCTCCAAGACCAGGTGATGGCTGTCACAGAGTCTAGGTGGGACAAGGTGAGGTTTGAATTGGGTGTGGCCAATGAGAATGGATGTCAGGGATTAGGGAGGCCAGGGATTAGGGAGGCAGAACCATGCACTGGTGAGAGGAGGGGGTGGGTATGGAAGAGGTCCAGGGACCTAGGACTACTCAGGAGACAGAGCTGGTATTGGGTAAGTGGAGGAAGACAAATGATAAACTTTTAAGGGAAGATAGAGAGCTGGTCAACCACTTAAATGCATGGGATCAGAGATCAGGAGAGACACCTGGGAATAGGTGACCCACAAAAGATCAACCAAGAGAAGAGGCAGCAGAAGGTACAGCATTTCCAGGGGGTGGGCCAGGGAGGAGGGAACAACAAAGGGCTCAGAGAAAGAGCAGTCCCAAGGGCAGGGAGGTAATGAGAAGAATAGAGGTCCAGGACCAGGGGGAAGGGCTGAGGGACAGATGAGGAGAAGCAGCTGAGGCGTCCTGTTGGGGCTGTATCTTAGAGCAAATCTGGTTGAAACTGCATAGACTGTTTTCTCAGTGGTGCTGACCTCTGTTCTGAAAATTTTCTTTCCAAATCTCTACCAGAAAACCCAGTAAGACACCCTGTCCACCTTCTGTCTAGCAGTGCAGGGAGGCAGGTACCCTCAAGTTGGGGGCTCCCAGACTCCCAGCCTACCAGAGGGTCACAGCCAGAGCATCACTCAGTCCTCCCAGAGCACGGCCAGCACCACTGTGTGCTCTCACTATTCTGAGACCCAGGATGGGATGCTAACCAGACACTCTAAGCACTTAAGTGAAACAACCCCAACGGGGGTGAACTGCAAGTGAATGCACTGGAGCCCCCTCTCAGGGCCAGTTTCCACAGCTGCCCCTCCCCTGGTGTCTCCTCCTGGCCTGTAACCTGGGTCACTAGCCAACAAGGTGCAGGCTGGCAGGCCGGACTCCTGGGCGTCCCTGTCTTCCTCATGCCTACTTGCAGTTCTCTCCACCTCACCTCCCTCCCTTGCTCACTGCTGCTCCACCCACCACTTTCCTGTCTCCATCTAGAAGGACACCCCCACACTCAAATATACATACCTAGAAAGCAAGGCTCTGCCCCCAGGAATTCTGGGGCAGGGTGAAATACCCCAAGCAGTAAGGGTGCTGCCTCTGACTCACAGGGATGGAAGCCAAGCACCCCCAGCCTCCCACCTTGACAGTTGCTGCCCTGCCCCTGCTCCAGCCCCTCCAGCCCTGGCAGGCACCATCAGCCAGCAAGACCTGAGAGCATCTAACCCCACCAAGCTGCTGGCTTCATCTCCAAGCTCCCTCTTCCGATCCCCTGCAGGCCCAGTGTGGCCCCTGGGACCAAGCTGGCACACCTGCTGTGTGCACACCTGCACACCTTCCTCTGGCCCCTCTGAGAACCCATTGCCTTCACTCACAGCTTGTGGGGCAGACCTAGTCACTCGATCCCACCCAGCTGCAAGGGGACCAGGAGATGCAGTCTTGCCTGACGCCCACAGAGTAGGCCCAGAGAAAGTATGGCAAGAGTCCTCTCCTAGGCTTGCAGCCAGCATACAGGCTAAAGGGAAGAAGAGCCTACCCAGATCTTCACAAAGACAGAGTGCTCATCTTTTTAAGTTAGTCACTGTCTGCGCTAGCACATCTACACCAGCCAGCTGGGGACATGGGGTCTCCAGCCAAGAGTTCTTTTCTCCCTTTTCCAAAGTGTATGATTCAGCAGCAAGTGTAGACAGGGTACCACTACCAGAGAGGCAGGGGTTCATTGGAACCCAGAGGCTCAGAAAACCCTTGGAAGCAGGTTTGGTGGCAGCAAGTAGAGGGGAATGGGGGGCTATAGACCCCCAAGATAGCTTCCCTGTTGATCTTTGCTGCGGACAAATACTAATTCCCAGCCTTATTCAAATGAAGCTCTAAGTCCCACTCCCTGGGGTAGCAGACAGCAGCCCAGAATCCCCTCCCATTATATCTTCTGGAGCAGGCCCAGGACAGCCCCACAGGCAGGTCAGAGACCTCCCAAAGCAAGTAGTCCAAGGTTCAGCCCGAGCTGGGCCATCCTCCTTCAGGAGGTCTTCTGGTTGGTTCTCTCAGAGCCAAAGCCTCCTGCGGTACCCTGAGCAGAGGGAGGACCTGAGGGGGCAGTGACCAAGGGTCCAAGGTCTCTGAAGAGGCCCAGGACCAGGGCCTCAGCTCTCAGTGGTGAGTGAGATCCAGTCTCAGCCCAGAAACTCAGCCCTCAGGCCCAGCTGCCCAGGGCTATACTGGAAGGCTGGTGAGACACTGATGCCTGATTTTACTCATCTGCACTGATTTGCTTTTTAATCTTTGCATGAATTCTCCTCTCTACGATTCAGTTTGTTAAATGTTCTTTGTATAGAAAACCTGAGGTTGAGTGTGAAGTGATTCCCTTCAGAAGAATTTTAGCAAGTCCCTGCCGTGTCAGGGAGGTATATTGTCTTCATCTGTGTTCTCTGCTGCCTTGAAATGTCTGCATGCTGCTCAGCGGGCTAGTCCATTCCCGGAGGAAGCGCTGTACTTGAAATGCAGCTGAACACTGAGTCTGCATAAATCCTGCCATTTGTGTGGACTTGTATTTAAAGCTCTACTCCCACAGAAAGTATGCTGTCACTTGTTCTTAAATGAAGTGTGTTCCCAGCCTTGTTCAGCTCAGGAACCATTAACATCAGCTCTCGTGTCAGGGAAGCAGGGACTTTGCTGGGACGGAAGCCTCAACAGCAGAGCCTGAGACACTACCAGAGAGGCAGGGGTTCATTGGAACCCAGAGGCTCAGAAAACCCTTGGAAGCAGGTTTGGTGGCAGCAAGTAGAGGGGAATGGGGGGCTATAGACCCCCAAGATAGCTTCCCTGTTGATCTTTGCTGCGGACAAATACTAATTCCCAGCCTTATTCAAATGAAGCTCTAAGTCCCACTCCCTGGGGTAGCAGACAGCAGCCCAGAATCCCCTCCCATTATATCTTCTGGAGCAGGCCCAGGACAGCCCCACAGGCAGGTCAGAGACCTCCCAAAGCAAGTAGTCCAAGGTTCAGCCCGAGCTGGGCCATCCTCCTTCAGGAGGTCTTCTGGTTGGTTCTCTCAGAGCCAAAGCCTCCTGCGGTACCCTGAGCAGAGGGAGGACCTGAGGGGGCAGTGACCAAGGGTCCAAGGTCTCTGAAGAGGCCCAGGACCAGGGCCTCAGCTCTCAGTGGTGAGTGAGATCCAGTCTCAGCCCAGAAACTCAGCCCTCAGGCCCAGCTGCCCAGGGCTATACTGGAAGGCTGGTGAGACACTGATGCCTGATTTTACTCATCTGCACTGATTTGCTTTTTAATCTTTGCATGAATTCTCCTCTCTACGATTCAGTTTGTTAAATGTTCTTTGTATAGAAAACCTGAGGTTGAGTGTGAAGTGATTCCCTTCAGAAGAATTTTAGCAAGTCCCTGCCGTGTCAGGGAGGTATATTGTCTTCATCTGTGTTCTCTGCTGCCTTGAAATGTCTGCATGCTGCTCAGCGGGCTAGTCCATTCCCGGAGGAAGCGCTGTACTTGAAATGCAGCTGAACACTGAGTCTGCATAAATCCTGCCATTTGTGGGACTTGTATTTAAAGCTCTACTCCCACAGAAAGTATGCTGTCACTTGTTCTTAAATGAAGTGTGTTCCCAGCCTTGTTCAGCTCAGGAACCATTAACATCAGCTCTCGTGTCAGGGAAGCAGGGACTTTGCTGGGACGGAAGCCTCAACAGCAGAGCCTGAGAGAAGCGAGGTCCCTCCTAGTGTTGGTCCCTGAGGAGGGCCTCTCCTGAGGGTGGAGGGGGTGCTGGGAAGCAGGAAGCTGGTTGGGGGCTGGTACTCAATCAGGCAGCAGATACCCCAGGGCTCACCTAAGGCAGGTGACGTGACCTGCTGGGGAGTTCCAGGATCCCCAGCTTCCAGCCACTTGCCAGGCAAGGCTCAGGCGCAGACCTCAGCACACAGCAGGCTCAGAGCTCTTGAAATAAGAGGCCCAGGCCCATCCAGATGCTCGGCTGTTTGCATGTGGTCTCTCCAGTAGTCAGAACTGCCTGCTCCAGTCCTGTCCAGTCAAAGGCAAGTGGAGCAGACTCTGTGAACAGGGCAATCTCAGACCTGATATTCATCGTGCAGGAAGCCCTCACCCACCAACAACACAGCTACCCCGAGCTCAGCCACCATGAGAGCACAGGACTGGTAGGCACATATGAGCTCCAGCCCTCAGCAGACTCTAGGCAGACAGATCTGGCTGCAAACAGATGCTTGAGCCTATAAGACAAGGGTAAATGGGAAGAAGAGAAGATGCCACTCAGGATGGCTCAGGTGTGGATTTAGATATCAGCCATCATCCAGCCTTCTCCTTAACGGCCCCCTTTTCAGTTACCAATAGATGAATCTGGAATGGCAGGCCATAGAGGGCTGGGTGGCCAGATCATCAAACTCAGCCCCCTCCCATGATGGAGCCCACATTCCCAGGGCAACTGACCTATGAACTTGCAGCACAACTTCCTGAACCCAGATGTACCACAATTTTAAACCCTAGGTGGTATGGGGCACCCCGGTGCATCTATCTCCAACCTCCTTAAGATTTGCTTTCCAGTCATCAGAAATTGGCTTTATCTGGGCTTTCTGAGCTCTGACATGGAAATGCTGAGGCTGACTGATTGAAGGAGTGCCACAGAGCTGCTTGCAGCCTGTTCCTATTCTCAGAAACCACATGACACATTAATAGCTCCCCTGGAAAGTTTCTTTTTGAAAATTTTATCACCCCTCTACCTGCATCTGGCTTCTGCAGAGGCCTGTGACTTGGGCTTGCACAAGCAGCCCACAGCAGATAGTCCTGCCCTGAGATGGAGGCCCTGGCATCCCCTGCACCATCCCTGCCCCTCACGTGAGAGAGCAGGGCATACTTTCTGTCAAGCAACTGGCCACACAAGGAGGAAACTTTGAAGGTTCCAGCTGTATCTTCAGGGCCATTGCAACAAGGAAATTAACAGTAGTAGTTGTAATAAAATGGGCTTCCCTGGTGGCTCAGTCGGTAAAGAATCTGCCTGCGATGCAGGAGACTCAGGTTTGATCCCTGGGAAACCCCACGGACAGAGGAGCCTGGCGGGCTACAGTCCATGGGGTTGCAAAGTCAGACATGACTGAGACCATCACCACCACAGTAATAAAATATTACAGTCTTCCCTCAGTATCCACAGGGGATTGGTTCCAGGACCTCCCACAGATACCAAAGTCGACAGATGCTCAAGTCCCTTAAGGTCAGCTCTCTGTGACTGCAGGTTCCACATCCATGGATATGGAGAACTGAGGAACCACAGAAATGGAGGGCTGACTAGTACTGTGCTAGAGATGTGTGAGGCACTGTGCTAAGCACTGCCCATCTCCAACTACCCTGAGATGTTACTATGTGTGCTTAATGGATGAGGAAACTGCAACTCAGAGTCAGGCAAGCACCCTATCCAGTATCAGCAGCAGGACTTGAACCTGGCACGGCTGACAACAGAGTTTGTGCATGTCTGTCTCTTGAGGGATACTTGTGGGGCATAAACCACAGGCGCCAGGTCTTGCCAGGCCTTCAGGGACTCAGGAGAGAGACTCCCCTTTTGCCCAGCAGGCAGGCAGGGGGAACCACAGGAGGTTTCCACAGGAAGGGAAATAATGAGAATTAAGTTTTAGAAAGATCAAGTAGAAGGTTGATACTAGACTAGATCCTTTTTGTGGCAGAAACCCAACTCAAACTGTCTAGAGAGGAAAAGAGTATTTTGCCAACCCATTAATTAGGAATTCTGGGGGCTGTGCTGGCCTCAGGCACAGGGAAACTGAAGCTCAAAGGTGTCACCAGGACTCAGCCTCATTCTGCAGCCCTAAGGTCTATTTTCCTCCAAATTGGATTCACTCTCCAGGAAGGCTCTGGAAGCTTCAGGCTCTTAGTGCTTCCATCTCAGAGAAAGTGCAGGCCTCTTGCCTGAGGGGTCCAGAAAGAGCTAGGGTCATGTGACCATGTAGTTGGGGATCAAGAGGTTGTGGTGCTGAGTGGCCTGGTAGGGCTCACTGCCCCCCACCCAGATGGTTGCGGGGCAGACAAATATGGTTCTTTCACAGCTAGAGAGCTGGAGCCGGCTAAGATTTGGGCCTGTGCTGGTGCTTGAGACTCCACGAGGAGCTCCCAGGCTGGTGGGGGCTGATGTGCAAACTGGCACGTGCCTGATGAGATGGGCAGATGGGGGTTTACAAGGGAGGGAGAGTATAGGAGGGGCAGGGAGGCTGGGGAAGGCCACAGGAAGGGGAGGCAGGGACTCTGGTGACCAGATGTCTACCTGGCACCGCTGTGTTAGCAGAAGGCGTTGCTAAACACATGTGTGGACACTGGACCCCAGTCCCCAGTTCTGCTTCTGGGACTTGGTTTGCAGGGATTAGCCCAGATTTGTCTGACCTGCTTCATTCGGAAAGGCATCCTCTTCCATCATTCTTTGTGTCCTCCCAGCCACGAGCTGACTCCAAGTTTCAGCAGCTCAGAGCTCATGTTGCCATGCCAACCCCTCCCAGCAGGCATCCAGGCAGAAATGGGCCACCCCGATCTCAGCACTGCCAGCTAGGCGAGCACATTCTGATAATTGTATTGGAGCAGTCTTCTCCACCTTCTTGAGGAAACCTGGGGCTTGGCCCAGCTCCTGCTAGACATGAGCCTGTGGACATGATGAGGATACAAGGAGATCCCACTGCTCCAGTACTCTCAGCCTAGCTGCCAGGAAGAGCGCTCAGCAGGCATGAGGACCAGATGGAAGTGAGCAAAGGGCTGGGTCCAGGCTAGCCCTACGTGGGCAACACCTGACCCTCACTGAATCCCCAGAAGTTCCCAGAGCAAGGCTTAGAGATCCCAGAATATGGCGTGGGATTCCTCAGAGGGGGCAGGGCTTGCCTTCACCAGCAGGACTGATCTGGCTTACTCACTTTCGCACTGCAGGAGAAATGTAATTCAAAGTCAGCACTCCTGGACCCCGTGGGCCTCTGTGCAGCTCACCGTGGGGGCCAGCACACATGCTAGGTCCACTTCCCAGGAAGCTGGAAGTGGGCTAGCATCTCGGTGC
Source organism: Madoqua kirkii (assembly GCA_006408675.1). Lineage (NCBI taxonomy): Eukaryota > Metazoa > Chordata > Mammalia > Artiodactyla > Bovidae > Madoqua > Madoqua kirkii. Next base: position 43,950 of record SJYC01005601.1, on the reverse strand, counting down.
CAGTGCCAGAGCTGTCCACTGCGCCTCGCCCACAAGGGCTATCGGGAACCTGTTTCTCTACCCCCCTATTCCCTGCATCTTCACCTAAACAGGACCAGGCCCTATTCCTGAGAATGCCCTCCCCAGGGGGAGGGCAGATCAGTCAGCCCCGGAGCACTGAGCACAGTGACTTTGATGGAGCTCAGGCCTCTGAGCAGTCTGAGGCCCCGTTCCTCATGCTGTGGTGGCCGCAAGTCACAGGTTAGCAACGAGGGGTCTCCATGGTGACATGTCACCGCAGATCATCAGTCACCTGCAGGAGCAGCTGCTGGCAGTCAATGGCCCAGGCATTGCCTGCCTGGGAGTGGCTGGGCCTATGACCTCCCAGGTCCTGCCCAGTCACCTCTTCCTCTCTCACCTGCAAACTGTGGAGTTCTCTGCTCCTTTGTCCATCCTGGCTCCACAGCCTAGTCTCCTTGTCACAATCAGACCCGGTCTATTCCTCGCTGTGGTGGGACGAACAAGTTAGTGGAGGCCACCTCTGAGGATCTGAAGGCACCGCAGGTCAGTGCGGGGCCTACAAGTTCAGCAGGTGAGTTCAGGCTCCCCACAGAACAGCACATAGAATCAGCTTGTCTTGTCTGCAAACTCCACTGAGTTCATAGGTCGAGGACAGCAAACAGGGCACACAGGCGCCAGCGTCAGGGGAAGGGTGGTCAGGGAGGTCCTGCAAAGAGCAGGGGAAGGTAGGAAGGAAGTAGGGTCAGCCCTGTGAGCCACGTGACCCCTCTAATCCTCAGGATGGTCCTGGGAGGCAGGTATTGTTACTCCCACAGTGAGATAGAGCCTGATTCCACTGCCAGGATTTCAATCAGGTCAGCCTGACCCTTGAGCCCGCGCTGAACATTGAGCAATGCAGCCAGGGGTGAGGAAGCAAGTCCGGGGGTCTCTGCTTCTAGAACAGAGTCTTTGAGTCCTGGGAGCCCTCCCTTAGGCGCTGTGTAGACCCTTCCTGAGCCCAGAGCTCAGAAGTGACTATGAGGACCTGAGGGTGTCTGGAACGCCAGGTGAGTTCTGGAAAACACTAATTTTAGGAAAGAGGTCATCCTAAGCTACCTTGGAAGCCACACACAAGGATTCACAATAGGGATAACCCTGGGAGTGACTGTTGGCTTTAAAACAGAAACCTCAAAAAAGCAACCCTGCCCATGGGCTTGGATGGCCACAGCTCAGCACACAGGGCCTTTAAGGGACCCATCAACTCCATCAGAAATGGCCACAGTGGACTTTGCTTAGCAGAGGTGCCAACCCCAGGACACAGAAGCAGAGACCTGGGCAGAGAGGAGGTACGGGTATCCTCCCTGGGAGAAAGGACTCTGGCTGGGTCGGGCCGGGGGCACAGGTTGGACACCTGTGCCCCACCATCCTGCCCTCCAGCCTGCTGAGGACTCTCGGGCTCCCTGAGAAGCTGCCAGCCTCCAGTGTTTAACTTCGCTTTTCTCTTTGGTGGGGAAAGTGTAGATCAGACTAATTAATGTGTTGTTGTTTGTTTACCCTCCTTCCATTTCACTGAGACAAAATAATCAACCACAGAGCTTTAGGAACTGGCTCCATTGGTGGCAATCCCTTCTGTGTCAGCTGTGTCGGCAGCTCCCGTGCCTGGAGGCAAGGGACTGGGAGCAGCCACAGGGCAGGGGGCAGCACCTGGGGTCCCCTCCATCCAGGACACTGTGGGGGGGGGCGTTCTGGAAGCGGGGCCCAGGGGAGCCGTGAAGGGCAGGTTGCTTGGATCTACCCCATCTTGGAGAAGCACCGTAGTTCTCTGGGCTGCCAGCCCATCGATGCCTGAATGGGGACAGAAAACATTCTTATGACCGATCCAGGGGAGGTAGAAAGGTCACAGCTACTACTCAAGCGAGGCTGGGGAGGGAACTTGCCCAGAAGGGTTCCTGGGGCCACAGCAAGAGTGAGGAGGACCCGAGGAAGCTGCATGTGGACACCCATCCCCCACCCAATAGCCCTGTCCCAGCCAGTGTTGGGGATGAGTCACACAGAACAGAAGGGTAAACAATTTCTCTCAGGAAGCCTTTTCTGAAGCAAGGCTGCATTTATCTGGCCAGGGAGGGCAGGGGCATAGAGGACCCCTAGAAAGAGACTGGGAGACTGGACTTTGTCCCCCGAGACAATGAGACCACCACTGGGATAACATAATCAGATTGTTTCCAAAGCTCCACTGACTACTGTGCAGACTATGGGTCTGGGGCTTGCAGTCTGAGACTGGTGGTACCGGATGGGGCAGTGCTCAAGGGAAGATGGTGTTGGTTGGGTCGGGCTGATGACCTCAGGCTACAGAGGAAGAAAGAGGGGAGGGAGACGGGGGAGGAGGCCTGCTCTGTGACACTAGGGCAACGTCCTGGGGTCCCCAGGTATCTGGCCTGGACCCTTACCCTCAGCACCTTGGTACCAACCACAGGTGCTGCTGGCAGCTGGGGCATCTCTGGACAATCCCCACACCCTCCCCAGCCACAGGAACAGGACCTGCAGGCTCTTCCTCTGGGCCATGTCTTCTCCTGTGGCTCTCGCTCCAGCCAGCCTGAAGTTGGCAAACTCCACACAGTGACATGTGCCAGTCCGTGTACACGCTGTATGCCAGAGGTGGTGGAGGCAAACCCATCAGGCTACATGGGCATGTGAATGGGCTGTCAACCAACTCCAGGTTAAACTCACATGAAACTGCTGGGATTTAAATAGAACGAGTGTGTCAGATGGCAGGTGTGGCCTCCCTAGGCCACCAGCCCCTCCAAGCCTGAGCCACAGAGTTAACACTGTTCTGCTAGGGGGTCAGAGGAGACCACAGCACAGAGGGTCAGCAGGCTTGCAGCAAATCCTCCAATTTCAACCACTGTCATTACAAAGTTGGTCTTGGGGCCCTAAGCCCACCAGTCTGGCCCAAGTTCACAGGCCCCCTGAAACAGCTGAGGTCATCAAGGTGAGGACATCCCCCAACCCGGGATCTGGCCTACAGAGGCCAAGATTTGGGCTGGATGTTGGGGAGGTGGTGAAAGCCACTGGCTGAGTCCGAGCCTCCAGGCCCCACAGCAGCTGGCGGGGGGTGGGGGTATGGCAGGGGCTGGGGGGTGCTCGGGACACTGAGGCCGGTTCTCTGGGCTCACCACAGGGAGCCCCGTTGCTCACACCCGAGTGAGAGAGTCCTAGTCAGATGGCTGTGGTTTGTCTACAGGTAGACAAACCTGCTTTGAAATGTAACCTTGCAGTGTTTGCTTCAAAGAGATTTTCTCTAAAGGAAGTAAAGATCTTTGTGAAATACATTCTATAGGACCAGCTTAAGTTTCTTTCGACATGAAGCTCTGTTCTGGGGAGAGCACCTCACGCTCATGTCAGACAGTCGCTGCAGGACAGCAAGTGGGTGACAGAAACTCCCCCTCCTTAGACCGCAAGGCAGGTTGACCTGCATTTACTCACCCGTTTCCTGAGCTCCTGCTGGCACAGCTTCAGGGGCCCTGGCGCCCTCAGTGTGGCTCTGTCTCTCAAGGGGCCCCCAGTTCCGCAAGGCAGCAACCTCATCTCATACACAGTCATGATCTAGAACTGCAGAGAGCAGGCCATGCACAGGGGGCACGGGAGCCCCCAGTGGAGGTACCGGAGCCACCTGGCCGGGGGGACAGAAGGACCTGAGGAGGTGATCTTGAGGCCAAGCTTAGAAGACAGGAGATGAACTAGATGACAGGCAGCGGAAACAGCAGGGCATGGGCAGGAAATCACATCTAGAGCCTGGGAGGTGAATACGAAGAGGGCTGGGGCCACAGATAGGGGTGGGCCTGGCTGGGGAGATGCAATGCCCACAGGGGCTGAGTGAGGCTTCTGTCGAGCTGAGGCGTCTGCAGCCTGATCAGATCAGAGTCCCTCCAGCCATCCTGTGGAGGATGGCCTGATGGGGAAGAGGCCAAAAATGTGGGTGGCATGTGATGCAGTCCTGGAGCAGCAGGGGGCTCCACAGGGGCTTGGGTGGGTGGTGGGGACTGATGGGATGTGGGAACTGAGAGAGAGGGCAGAGTCCAGATGACATCCAACTCCCAGCTGAGGTGGGCCAGGAAGGCAGGAGAAAGAGAGGGCATGGGGCCAAGATGGATGGCATCGGGGACACAGACCCCCAAGGGGCCACAGCAGCATCCTGGCTGGGCCTGTGAGATGTTGAACAGGAAATGAGTTTCCCAGCTGATCTGGCCATGAAAACTCCGGTTTATGTTTGTGCCAGCTGCACGGCAGAATGATCACCCTGGGTCCCTGGAGGCTGGGTAAACACTCCAGAATCTTGTCTTTATTGATTCTACGTTTAGCACAATGAATGCACCTGCGGCCTCTCCTAGGTGGGGCCCTGGGCCAGTTCTAAAACCCATGGCAGCTCCCATATGGGCTGGGGTGGACTTACTCTGGCAGTTCTGGGCCTCAGTTGGGCCCTGGGGCTTATCTCAGGGACTTAAGGGGAAAGTCACAGGACCATTAGGGTCCCCTGTAACTGGGTGACTCAGCGTTCTGGAGCTTGGGAAGAGCCATGCTGTGTGCTTGGGTCCCCATCAGGCAGGGGTTTCTGCAGGAATGGGAAGGCAGAGATGGTCTGATGCTGCAGGCTGGGGCACAGTGAGAACTTGGTTATGGGGGGCCCTCCTCTCAGGGGTCCTGCCAGACACACTGCCCTCTGCCTGAGAACCCTCTAGCCCCTTTTCTCTGCAGTTCGTTCCCTCACCATCCTGATCCAGTGGGCACCTGGTGACAGCTCCTGACTCAGGCTTACCCCTCATCTGTTCTAAACACACCCCTGGCTCCCGAAGGGCTTCAGGCTGCTGCAGGCCAGCGTTCTGTACACCCACAGCCTGTGCTCAAATCCTGGGCCAATTTCTAAGCAATTAGGTCACAAGGTCAAAATGGTCACCTAGGGAATCACCTGGCAGTCCAGTGGCTGGGACTCTGAACTTCCAATGCCTGAGATCCAGGTTTGATCCCTAGTCTGGGAACTAAGATCCTGCAAGCCACAAGGCACAGCCAAAAAAAAAAAAAAAAAAAACCAACCATGAACTAGAGGCAGTCATATCATTAGTCAGTTTCCTCCAAGAGAACCAACAAACACTTTTGCCTGTGTTTACAAAGGCAAAGAGTGCCAGGCTGCCTTCTGGCCCCAAATACCCCCATGTGAGCCTGCTGTCTCCAGCCTGGTCCTCGGAGCAGTCCTGATGGGGTCAGAGGAGGCAGGAACAGGGTAAGCGGGGCAATGCCCAGCATCTGATCTACCCCACTAAAGATGAATAAAAGCCCTTCACTTTCTGTGCTGGGCTTTCCTGATGGTTCAGTGGTAAAGAATCCACTTGCCAATGGAGGAGACACGGGTTTGATCCCTGGGCTGGGGAGATCCCCTGGAGAAGAGAATGGCAACCCACTCCAGTATTCTTGTCTAGGAAATCCCATGGACAGAGGAGCCTGGCGGGCTATAGTCTAAGGGGTTGCGAAGAATCAGACATGACTTAGTGACTAAGCAGCAACCACACTTTCTGTCTTGCAGGTTATCCAGCAGGCCTTGGTGGGCCAGCATGGCCCACTGAAGGAACCATGACTGGCTGGCCAGCACACACCACTGACCACCCAGAGTCGTGTCTCACTAGGAGGTGACCCTCCTCCAGCTCCTTCCCTACTCGCCTGCCCCACCCAGGAAAGTGCTCTCGCTGCCAGGGACACCATGTAGTAGGGCTGGCCACGGTGCCCAATGAGCTGCGATGGTTTTGTACACGACCCCCTTTCCCAACAGCTGTCTGTCCGCCCTGCATGCCGTGTCCTGGGCTCTCATCTTCCCATGCTATTGGCTGGCGGACCGGCTCCTGGCCTCCTTCATACCCACCACCTACGAGAAACGCCAGCGGGCGGACGACCCCTGTTACCTCCAGCTGCTCTGCACCGTGCTCTTCACGCCCGTCTACCTGGCCCTCCTGGTCGCCTCGCTGCCCTTTGCATTCCTTGGCTTCCTCCTCTGGTCCCCACTGCAGTCTGCCCGCCGGCCCTACATCTACTCCCGGCTAGAGGACAAGGGCCCCACCGGTGGGGCGGCCCTGCTAAGCGAATGGAAGGGTACAGGTCCTGGCAAAAGCTTCTGCTTCGCCACTGCCAACCTCTGCCTCCTCCCGGACTCGCTGGCCAGGCTCAACATGTGTTCAACACCCAAGCCCGTGCCAAAGAGATCGGGCAGAGAATCCGCAATGGGGCCAGTAGACCCCAGATCAAAATCTACATCGACTCTCCCACCAACACCTCCATCAGCGCCGCCAGCTTCAGCAGCCTGGTGTCACCACAGGGCAGTGATGGTGTGCCACGGGCTGTCCCCGGAAGCATCAAGAGGACAGCCTCTGTGGAGTACAAGGGCGACAGCGGGCGTCATCCTAGTGATGAGGCTGCCAACGGCCTGGCCTCTGGGGACTCAGCTGACGGAGGCAACCTTGAGGATGCCTGCATTGTGCGCATCAGTGGTGATGAGGGGGGTCGGCCCCCCGAAGCCGTCGATCCCCCCAATGGGGGCCAGGCCAGGAATGGGGCTGGTGGGGGCCCACGGGGCCAGACACCCAACCACAGTCAGCGAGATGGGGACTCAGGGAGCCTGGGCAGCCCCTCGGCCTCCAGGGAGTCCCTGGTGAAGGGCCGGGCTGGGGCTGATGGTGGCAGCGGGGAGCCAGGCACCAACAGTAAGCTCCCGAACAAGGCCTCGGTGGTGAAGAAGGCTGCCGCACGCAGGAGGCGCCACCCAGATGAGGCCTTCGACCACGAGGTCTCAGCTTTTTTCCCTGCAAACCTGGACTTCCTGTGCCTGCAGGAGGTATTTGACAAGCGGGCGGCCGCCAAGTTGAAAGACCAGCTGCACGGCTACTTCGAGTACATCCTCTATGACGTCGGGGTGTACGGCTGCCACGGCTGCTGCAGCTTCAAGTGTCTCAACAGTGGCCTCTTCTTTGCCAGCCGCTACCCCATCATGGATGTGGCCTATCACTGTTACCCCAACGGGCGGTTCTCTGACAGCCTGGCTTCAAAGGGAGCGCTGTATCTCAAGGTAGGGGGGCCTCCACCAGCAGGCCTCAGAGTTTGGAGGGTAGTGGGGAGGCGGGCTGCAGCTGGTTAGGGGCAGGCCTCACTCTCTGGGAGGGCAAGGGGCAGACAAGTCCTTTCATGGAGCTGAATCAGGGGCCCCTGGCTCAGAGACAAGGGAAATAATGCACGAATAGGAGCCAAGTCTCTAGAATGGGTGATCTCTGCATCACTACTTCCCTGTCTGTAAAGTGGGGGCAATGTAGAGCCTACTGACATTGGGGGAGCCATGCGGGAGGGGCAAGGCCTGGGAGCTTCTCAGGGTGCCGGTGGTGAAGGTGGCAGACGGTGCTGAGGAGGCGGCAGGGAGCCCCTGCTCTGAATCACTGCAGACAAGCGGGTGCATCTTGCAGGCAGAGTTCTCAGTCCCGGCTGTTACCAAAGCCGCTCCCTCAGGCCACCAACCCTCCCGGCTGGGATGTCCTCTCCCCCTTGGCTGTCATGCAGCTGCCACGCCAGGCACTCTGCCCACCAGCTCCAGGCTTCACTTCTGGAGTCACTAATTAAAGTGAATCATAATTATTTCTGCTAATTTGGATGCAATTGCAGGAGTTTTTAGACCATGGTAATTTGGTCATTATACATTATCTTCTCCTGAGCCTGACATGCTCAGCATGTCGACTTTCTGCTCCCTATCCAAAAGCTGCTCTTGGTGCCTCCAGAGTTTTCTAAAGCCCCATCTGGCCAGCTGTTACAGAACAGGCGTTTCTGCCCCTAGAGGCAGCAACTGCTTTGGGTGTTGATTCTCTCCACACTCCCCTTGAGACTTCTCAGTTCCGCTAGCAGGGGTCCATGATGGAGGTGGCTGGTGAGGCTACTGGGGAGGCCCATTGTGGGGGGTGCTCATCCCCAGGCCTCAGCTCTGACCTGTCCAGGAAGCTGCTGCCTGTCAGCCAAGGTCCTGCCAGGAGTGAGGGCCCAAACGGACCATCTGCACGGAGCCTGCCCGGGCCCCAGCCCAGCACCCAGAACCCCCGACTCCTGTGCTCAGGCCTCTTGTGTGGCTCAGCAGGTGCAGAGCTGGGGTCCCCGGCTCTCCATTCATAGCCTGAGATGCTGAAATTAAAGACATTCCTCTTACAGGAGACCAACCTCCCCATTCTGGCATGTGGTTCACAGTGTTTCATTCTACAGATGTATTTTTGTCTCAGCAGCCGAAGTGACTTTCTGGGAAAGGAGGCGACATGCTGTCAGTTCGGGGTTGGGAGAATGTACCCTTTCCCTTGCACCTGCCCTACTACAGATGGCTCAAAGGCCAGGGTCCCCCCTTAACCCTGCTCCCAGCCCACACACCACCTCCTCCTCCTCTCTCCCCTCAGGCCAGCACCCCAACTATCATGCACACCAGGGCCAGCCCCTCTGCCACGGAATTTCCTCCCAGCCCCTAGCTCTCTGGCTGTTCCTTCCAGGCCTCTTCTCACCTGCTCATCCTTTAAACACTTGTGCCTCTACCTCCTGGATCTAAAACTAGTCTGCAGATATGTTTAATTTGGTTCCTGCCATTAAAAAAATTTTCATGTTGGCCAACATTTAAAAATCAAGCCACTTCACATAGAGCCCAGTTTGCAGCTCCTCTTCCCACCGGGCAAATCTGGCAGCACCAGGCCTGCTGCATTCTGCCCAGCTCCCAGCCTGAGTTGGGGGTTGGCAGCTCCCAGAGCAGACAACCCGACTTAGCCAGCACTCTTCACTGCTGAGTCGTTACCATGGGCAATCAGCCCCAGGAACCTGCACTGGGCTGCCTCTGCAGCTCCCATTTCCAGACTTGCTGGGGACTCTCTAACCCTGAGCCCAGTGAATCCACCCAATTTCACTTCCCAGACACCTCTGGGTCCACCTTGTATATCCAGCTGCAATGTCACGGCTCAGGCCACCACTCCTGAGATTTGGGACTGTCCTCCCTCTTCTACCATCCTTCTGGAGTCGGGTCTGACTCCTGTCACCCTCTTCCCATGCCTCGGGGAGAAGCCAGCCTCCACCTGCCATCCTCCCTGAGCTCTGCTCCAGCCGCATTCTTAGGGGCCTCCATGTGTCACCCTATGTCAGTGGAGCTTTCTTTGGTGGCGTCCAGCACAAGCCAGTTTTCTTTTGCTGGTTCCTCAGCCCTGGCCCCAGGGCCTTGCGGCCCACCTTTCCTGTCAGGCAGAACTCAAGAATGGAGCGGCAGTGCCTGGCACACCATAGCCAGCTCATCTCTGTGGGCGACAGTGTGCCTCTCTCTCCACGTGGAGGAGTGAGATAAGTGAGGTTTCAGGAGCCAGCCCCGGCAGGGCCTGGCTGCTCCCTTCACCTGGGGTTCCCCACCCATCCCCACCTCCCCTTTCACTCCTTGAGCTTCTCATCCTTGAAGGGGGTCTGAGAGATGCATGAGAAGGGAGGGAGGGATTGGACCAGCTTCTGCCTCCTGAGCAAGAGCGTGGTTCTGGTGCTCTGTTGACGGTCTTTGCTCACCAGGACTAAAGACACAGCCTCTCAGAGTGATTGTTTCTGCAAGTGAAACACGAGCCTCTGCGGCTCCCCAGGACTCAAGCTGGGGAATCAGTAAGTCCCAGCACATAATAAAGCAGATCTTAGACTGACTGGAGGACGGGGGTCGGGGGCTGCCATACCTTCTGCTGGGTGCCTCCCCTCCGGGAGGGATCTCCTCAGTAGCAGGGCCTCCCTGCACTTGTCTCGGCACAGGGAGGTGACTCCAAGTGCTGAGTGCAGGGCTCCTGCACTAGGAACGTCACATGGCTGGCGGCTGAAAAGCTCGGCTCAGTCACCAGCTCAGAGAGTAGCTTAAGGCAGCAGGGGAAGCTGGGTGTGAGGATCAGATTTCAACCTGCCTCAGTCACCAGAGCCTCATGACCCCAGCCACCTGACGGTGTTAACTTCAGTGTAATCCTCACAGTTGCAAGGCTCCAGAAAGGCCACATCCATGAAGCAGCAGGGCATGAGTATTACTACTAAGAGAACAGGCTCTTGGCCAGAGAATGCAGAGAGCACCATCGTGTGGCCTTTGGGGGCACTGTGGTTTTAAACTGTGTTGTTTTTGCAACAAGGGGCACCAATGGTGTGTGATTTCCAAGGGATTCAGAGGCAGGGGTACCACTGTGCTGAGCTGTGGGTTTGGACTATGGGCAAGAAGTGAATGGTGAACATATGAACTTATCAACAGTCCCAAATCTGGGCCCATTATCAAGTAACCAGACATCCATCCGCCTGGGCACTGGAAGATGCAAGATGTACACCTTGCCAGGCTGGGAAATGAGATGAAGAGCTGTGGAAAGCTCAAGGTGTTTAATAAACAGAAAGTCCTCATGGAGGGGAATGCCAATCTGACTTCAGCAATAGAAGGATGGACGCCTAAATGGAGCGGCAGTGCCTGGCACACCATAGCCAGCTCATCTCTGTGGGCGACAGTGTGCCTCTCTCTCCACGTGGAGGAGTGAGATAAGTGAGGTTTCAGGAGCCAGCCCCGGCAGGGCCTGGCTGCTCCCTTCACCTGGGGTTCCCCACCCATCCCCACCTCCCCTTTCACTCCTTGAGCTTCTCATCCTTGAAGGGGGTCTGAGAGATGCATGAGAAGGGAGGGAGGGATTGGACCAGCTTCTGCCTCCTGAGCAAGAGCGTGGTTCTGGTGCTCTGTTGACGGTCTTTGCTCACCAGGACTAAAGACACAGCCTCTCAGAGTGATTGTTTCTGCAAGTGAAACACGAGCCTCTGCGGCTCCCCAGGACTCAAGCTGGGGAATCAGTAAGTCCCAGCACATAATAAAGCAGATCTTAGACTGACTGGAGGACGGGGGTCGGGGGCTGCCATACCTTCTGCTGGGTGCCTCCCCTCCGGGAGGGATCTCCTCAGTAGCAGGGCCTCCCTGCACTTGTCTCGGCACAGGGAGGTGACTCCAAGTGCTGAGTGCAGGGCTCCTGCACTAGGAACGTCACATGGCTGGCGGCTGAAAAGCTCGGCTCAGTCACCAGCTCAGAGAGTAGCTTAAGGCAGCAGGGGAAGCTGGGTGTGAGGATCAGATTTCAACCTGCCTCAGTCACCAGAGCCTCATGACCCCAGCCACCTGACGGTGTTAACTTCAGTGTAATCCTCACAGTTGCAAGGCTCCAGAAAGGCCACATCCATGAAGCAGCAGGGCATGAGTATTACTACTAAGAGAACAGGCTCTTGGCCAGAGAATGCAGAGAGCACCATCGTGTGGCCTTTGGGGGCACTGTGGTTTTAAACTGTGTTGTTTTTGCAACAAGGGGCACCAATGGTGTGTGATTTCCAAGGGATTCAGAGGCAGGGGTACCACTGTGCTGAGCTGTGGGTTTGGACATGGGCAAGAAGTGAATGGTGAACATATGAACTTATCAACAGTCCCAAATCTGGGCCCATTATCAAGTAACCAGACATCCATCCGCCTGGGCACTGGAAGATGCAAGATGTACACCTTGCCAGGCTGGGAAATGAGATGAAGAGCTGTGGAAAGCTCAAGGTGTTTAATAAACAGAAAGTCCTCATGGAGGGGAATGCCAATCTGACTTCAGCAATAGAAGGATGGACGCCTCCTGAGGCTCTCAGAGCAGAGGGCCTGTGCCGAGACCCGGCCACTGTCAGCTAGAGGACAGGCAGAACTGTGCTCAGTAGAAGCCGGGGCACCCGCCCTGCCGCTGTCACACCTCAGCTAAGAACTGGCCTTTATGGTCACAGTCCCTGAAGACTTCTCAGGGCTCAGGCTCTTGTCACCACAGAAAACCCAGGCCAGAACAGATTAGCAAAATTTGGGGAACACAGCTGAGGCTCAGAGGGAGGAAAGCCCAGAGAGGGCGAGGGTGGGGATCCAATCAGAAGCCTCTGGTCAGGATGCCCCAAGATGGAGCCTCCAGCAGAGGGCCTGAGAACCCGAGGCTGGGTTGTCAACCCTCACCTCCCAACCACAGCCTGACTAGGGCTCAGGCTTGCACCACACTCACCACTGGGGGCCGAGTTGTCTGTGCTGTACAACTGAGGTGCTCGTTTTCATTACGCCAACCTGTGGAGATGGTCTGCCAGGGTCACCTGTGGTTGGGCAGGGAGCCAGTGAGGCGCTCTCAGCCCCACTCCACCTGCCAGGGACTCTGTCTCCATGGAGAACAAGAGGCCAGGGCAAGTAGAATGAAGAGGCCCCTGTGGAGGAGAGGCTAGGCGTGGGGTAGTGGTCACAGGGGGGCCTGGGGTCAGCCATGACAGCTGCCATGGAGACACCAGCCACAGCTGTCATCCCAGATCCTGGGGACTAATGGGGACCATGGCCAAGAAGCAGATAAAATAATTGCTCATGAAGCCAGAGAGGCAAAGACTGGGATGAGAAGATAGAAGCAAGGTCCAAGGCCTCTCATGGGGACGAGGGTATTGGGCTATGTGGCTGGGCCACATCCTAGAGGGAGTCTAACTTAGACTTCAGAGGAACAGGCTCCATGTCATGATCAGGTCCAGGGTGTGACTGAGAGGAGGAGGAAGGACACTCGAGTGGACAAGGCAGCGAGGGACATTTGTGTGGACACTCTGGTCAGGAGATGGCAGGGGTTTGGGGAGGTCTGTGGTGGTTTCTGCATCTCTCCCCCACAAAGCGCTACATGAACTGTCGATGGCATTCACCCTGCCATAAAGCAGGTATTTCTTCATGCATCTGCCTCCCACACTGGAGCAGAAGCTCCTAGAAGCAGGCGATGTGCTGTTCTTCTCAGGCCCCAGGCTAGCCATAAGTCGACAGAGCTGGGTTTCTGAGGGTTAGACCTGGCTGGGGTCAGGCATCACCAGCGTCCCTTTGTGCTCAGAACAACGGTAACTCTAGGTCTCATCACCAACACTTCCTCCCCACCACAGGTGCAGGTGGGAAACACACCTCAGGACCAAAGAATCGTCGGGTACATCTCCTGCACACACCTGCACGCCCTGTCAGGTAGGGTCCAGAGGCCCGAGCTTCAGCGGGTGGGATCCTCAGAGGGCTAGGATTCGCCTGGCAGGGGTCCTGGCAGCAGCCTTATCACCTCTCTGTGCTTCCACCCCACAGAGGACAGTGACATTCGGTGTGAGCAGCTGAACATGCTTCAGGACTGGCTGGCTGATTTCCGAAAATCTACCTCCTCGTCCAGCGCAGCCAACCCCGAGGAGCTGGTGGCATTTGACATCATCTGCGGAGATTTTAACTTTGACAACTGCTCCTCCGGTGAGGCGGGCTCCTTCCCATTAGGGTCAACCACAGAGGAGGCATGGGCTCTGCTCCTCGGGAGCACAAAAGTGGGACATTTAGCAAGACTATGATTTCTCTGCCCTCAAGAAATCCTAGAATAAGAACCTCTGCTCTGTCTAGAAAGCTTAGAGGCCACCTTGCTGGAGGTCAGGAGATACCCTGCAGATAAACCTCTGGCAATGAAGGCAGGGAGCCTCTGAAATCCAGATTAATGGGGTTAGCTCATGATATTCACCAGGTCTGTATTCAGCTCTTACTTGGTACCAGCCACAGTTTTGACGGCTGTTAGAGGGGGCATTCTCAAGGACACAGAAAGCCAGTGACGGATGAACCACAGCTCCATCTGTCCGGGAACACAGACTCTACCCAGAAGCAGTTACCCGAGGGACAGGGATCTGGTGACTCTGGTCAAACCGGAACGAGAGGCAGGTAGCCCTTCAGGGCATGCCAGGCACGCTGAGCCCCGTAGCATTCCTTCCCTCCCTGCACAGATGACAAGCTGGAGCAGCAGCACTCCCTGTTTACACGCTACAAGGACCCCTGCCGCCTGGGGCCTGGGGAGGAGAAGCCGTGGGCAATTGGTGAGCTGGGGCTGGGGGCAGGCACAGGGGCGGGAGGGGCGCTGCTGAGGCCTGACACCCTGTGCACTTCCGGAAGAGACCGCACCATTGGGGGAGGGGAGCACTGAGCTGCCCAGGCGGCAGAAGCTCTGAGCTTGCCCCTCCTGCCCACAGTAACCTCTCTCACCTCCTTGTCCCCAGGAACTCTGCTGGACCAGGATGGTCTCTATGATGAGGAAGTGTGCACCCCTGACAATCTGCAAAAGTAAGTGGCCGGCATCCACAGTATCATGGTCAGGCGGGTAGGCAGACCCAGGTGGCTCCCAGGTCTGGGATGAGCACCGACCCAGACTAGGTGTGGAGAAGTGGGCTGTGTGGGCTGATGAGAGCCCACAGCTCCCCAGGACCAGACGCCTGTTAAGAGTGTCAGGGATGCAAGTTTGGGGTGGGCAGAGGCTGTGGTGGGGGCCTCATGCCCAGGGGTGTCCTTACCAAGAAGAGGATCCTGAGGCGGCCTGGGGTCTCAAGGTAGTTTTCCTACACCAGCACCCCAAGTCTGGGCTCATTCTACCAGAGCTTGGCCTGCTCTGAGCCCCAGCCTGCCTCAGGCACAGGAAAAAAGACCATAACCTCCCAGGGCAAGGCCGGGCGCCGCAGAGATCCCTGTCAAAGAGCCCTGGGGATGGCATCTGTGGCCGGGGACCAGCAGCCAGCAGCCACCAATCAGACAAATAAAAATACAGACAGAGCTAACACAATCCAGTCAAAGTAGAGACAGATCCACCCCAGCCAAACTATATTCTTGAATCTAAGACTTCTGAAAAGGACACATTTGAGAGGCCAGCAGCAGAGCCAATTTATAATTCACAGCCCGAGACAGCCCAGAGCCCCAGAGATGGCTCCTTGAAGCTAATTTGAGCCAATTAATTAATTATAGACTAAATTTGAAACATCATCCCAGGCCCAGAAAATTATTTTTTTATGAGATGATGATTTAAAAATGACTTATCAGTAACTCTTAGATCACTGATGCTAGAATTAATTATCAAAAGCAAAGGACAGGAATGGATTACATTTCTGAGATGGAATGATGTTATGTGTGTCATCAGTGTATATAACTCAAGGCTGATAAAGACCTTGCAGAAACTTGTTTGCTGCCATGCCTGTCCAGGTACCCTGTTCATGTGTCCAGGCGTTAGTTGGGCAGGTGGGCCTTTGCAGTCTCTTGGTGGCTGTGCCTCTCGCCCCAACACTGCCCTCTGAGATGGGGTGTCCCTTGAAGGCTCATTCCCAATGGTGCTTGGACTCTGGAGGAAACTTGGCAGGAAGCAGAAGGTAGACAAGGAGTCAGAAGAGACCTGGACTCAGGGCGTAATGTTCCACCTGAGCGCCCTGTCCTCCCTGTAGAATTCTGACCAGCAACTGTATCAGTTTCCTTCCTCTGAAAAGTGGGGCGACAGCCGCATCCCACCTTGTTTCTTTCTTAACACATCTGGTCCTCAAAGTGTCCTGGGGTCTTGGGGACAGACTGACACGAGTCCAGTCCTGGGATGGGCCTGGGTGCTTTCCTGGCTCTCCTGGTGACCTGAAACAGGAGTCATGGGGGGCCTGGGGACTTTCAGAAGAGAAGGGTCTCCGGTTCACCGCAAAGATCAAGTTCCCCTCAAACAGGATCCTATTAGCTCAGAGCACACTACCTTGGAGAGGGCGCGGGTAGTTCTGTCCCTAGCTTGGTTACAGGTTTTGGGTGGTGTCAGTGTTCTAGTTCAGAAAGGGAATGAGTGCTGCCGACCCCAGGTGGGCATGGGACACTCCCGGGCAGTGGCTCAGACAGACAGGAACTCACAGGCTCAGACCCAGTCTCTATCCACCCCAGTCCCTTTCTGGGCTCATGGAGAAGACAGATCTTAAATGTAGGGGTTTGGTCTGACTTGGGGGACAGAACATGGCTCATCCTCAGGACCTGGGGCTGGGGCTATGCTCACCTTGCCTTCCTGTGCCTTCTGTGTGAGCAGGGTCTTGGAGAGCGAGGAAGGTCGCCGGGAGTACCTCGCCTTCCCCACCAGCAAGAGCCCCGGGGGAGGCCAGAAGGGACGCAAAGAGCTTCTGAAAGGCAACGGCAGGCGCATCGACTACATGCTGCACGGGGAGGAGGGGCTGTGCCCGGACTGGAAGGCTGTGAGTCTGGGCTGGGCTGGGCTGGGCTGGGCAGCCGGGCTGTGCCCGTAGCAGAACATTTTTGCTCTAAACTCCCTGGCAGCACTGAGCTCTCCTCTGAAAGTGGAACGTGCCAGTCCAGGAGGCCTTTGGGGCCCCCAGGGACACTCCCACTCTCTGCCTTCAGGAAGGTCCAAGCCAGGCCCCTGCTTTATAGGATGCCCTCTGGGTCTAACAGGGATATTTCTTCCTTCTCCCCTCCCCACTCCCGTAGGAGGTGGAAGAATTCAGTTTTATCACCCAGCTGTCAGGCCTGACGGACCACCTCCCGGTGGCCATGCGACTGATGGTGTCTGCAGGGGACGACGAGGCATAGACCAGCCCAGTCACCACGAGCAGCGGGGCCTCCACCAGCCCTTAGCCGCAGTCCCTCCCTGGCTGTGTCCCCTCCAGCGAGCACCGCTGGTGCTGGCGGAGGAGGGCAGGGGTCCGGGAGAGCCGCGGCCAGTCCTGGGTGAGCTGGAACCAGCGCTGCCCGGCTGCCTCTGGGCACTCGCCGTGGACAGGAGTCAGGCCGGCCTGGGGAGTCCTGGTTGCCCAACCAGTGCCATTCTTTCAAATCGTTGATTTTCTACAAATCTACAGCACAACCTAGTTTATAACCCGTGGGTTAGTATGAGATCCGGGTTTCTGTACTCTTTGTATCTCTTCTCAAGCTTTGTCCAGGGTTCATTATTTTTGTCTGCTGCCATGTTGTCTCGCATGCCTGCACCCTCGCATGCACGCTGCCCGCATGCCACGTGCCACATCGTAGCCACAGACCCCTCACTCGGGCCTCACCCAAGGCCAAACTCCAAACACAATCAGAACCAGCCAAAGAAGCATTCCTGGACACGGGACCGCCAGCTTGCCACCTCCAGCCTGGACAGCTCATGAGCAGGGACCATGAAGGCTGTGTCCAGTTACCAGCGAGCCCGGGCTCTTTCCCAGGGTCTTGCATTCAAGGGCGATTACATTTTAAAAAGAAAAACAGAAAAAGAACAAAAATAACCCTTTAAAATTAGAACCCTTAATTTTAAAGGGTCTGCAAGCCACAAGGGAGAACGCTATTCTTCCTGAAAGGGGCTCCCTTCCCTGGCACAGCAGAGCCTGGGGCCTCCCTTGGAGGCTCCAACATGGGCCATGGAGCCATAGACAGGATTCTAAGGAGAGGGTCCTTTTTTTTACAGGAAGAAGGGCAACTCACGGTTTAGGGGTGGGGAGGGGGACTTCTTGTTTTGAAAACGGTTAAGATTTGTAGCTTCTGTTCTGTCAGAACCAACATATTTTCTTTCTGCCTGATCCTGTCTCCCCCTCCAGACACCCTTCTGGTTCAAGACCAATCCTTCCTTGCTGACTGTCCCTATCCACGTGCTGGCTGAGCTCAGGAACCGTCCCCCTGATCTGGGGTTGGTCAGGGGGGCGGTCTGCAGCTCTGTCCTCCTAGGCCCATCCTCCAGTGACCCCAGCCCTGGATAAAGGGACTTGGGGGTCAAGGCGCAGAGCAGCCTGTCACCTCACCAGTGTGCAGGCTTAGGGTGGCAAGGCTGATGGCCACTGCTCGTCCCACACTAGGAGCAGCACTGGTTGGTGTTCAGGTGCACAGGCCTCCAGTCTGCCACCAAGGAACCAGGGCCAGCCCCGGTACCTGTGCAGTGTGGCAGAGCCTGCAGGGGAAGCCCATAGCTCCTCATCCCACAGCAGCACTGCCTCTGCCCACCTGCCTTTTTAAACACACCTGGGGACACTCCCCACCCCCACACAGGGAGGGCTTTGTCTATTTCCAGGTGCAAGGCCCCTCCAATTCAGGGGGTTACTAAAAACCCCCGACTGATCTCCCCACCTCACAGCGTCCCAAGCAACATGCCACCTGGCTTGAAGCCAGTTTTGCCCAACGAGGCTGAGGACATATCAGGACTCTGCTACCAAGAGCCTCCTGGTGCCAATATGTTGACGCTGTGCCTTGTCACCCACTGAGTTGCAAGAGGGACCAAGAGGAGCAAGCTTAGAGGCCAGGCCCTGCACTGGAGGGGGACACTCCCAAGAGCTGCACTCAAGGCAGTGCGGGCTGGTCTGAAGCCCCCTGGCCAGGGTAGCAGCTGGGCAGAGGGCTTCATTGCCTGGAGCACTCCCCTGGCCAGGGCCCCAGCCCCACCCTCCACATCAAGCCAAGAGGGCAGCTCACCATCCAGGGTATAGTCTTTCCTGGCTCTCCACTGCACCCCTTCTTCAGGGCTGGGCTCCTGGGGCCCTGACTAGGCTTCCCTGGGTCAGAGGCCTCCAATCCTTAGAGCGGCCAGAAATCTGCTTGCAGGTGGAGCTCTACAGGGCAGATGTGATACCCAGATGTCTGGGCCTGAGCCAAGGCTCCAAGCTGTGGACCAGCTGTGTGCCCAGGAGAGCCGCAGAGGCAGGGCCTGGCTCCTGAAGTGGAGTGAATCCAGCACAGCTTCCAGCCCTCAGAGGGGCTGCTGGCCTCCAGGGCCAGCTGGAGGGGAGCCAGGGCATGGGGCACATGCTTCTCTCCCTACTCATGGGGCGGCCTTAGGCAAGTCATACCTCCCTGTGCCTCAGTCATTCTCCTGTCCAAACAAAGTTGCCTCTGCCCAGCCTGCCTGGTCTCCAGAGAAGGGCCTGCCTGCCTCCCCACTCCCCTCGCGCCGCCCTCTGGGGCCTCAGTGCTGAGGCCGTCATCGCTCAGCCACGAGTTTCATCAAACCTGTGTACCCCCAGGGCTGTGTACAAGCTAGATTTTCCATTTGGATTTTTTAAAAAGGAACATCTCAGATGTTTCTATGGCATCTAGGCCTGGAAGAATGGACACAGGTTGTCACCTAAATCCCCGAGGCCCTGCACCTGCCCCGGGCCCAGCCTCCTCCACAGAAGCCAGGAGGCAGAGGTCAGTTTCAGAGAAAAACGGTCACTTCATCTGTCCAAACCATCTTCAGTTTTAAGTATGGGTATTAATCTTGATGCTTTTTAACTATTGTATTAACTTGCTGAAATTTAGAAATACTGTTTTAAAAAAGAAAAAAAAAAAACAACACTTTTTTATTTCTGTATTTTTTCCTGTATTGTATCCTCATGGGACATTAGGGGTTTTCTATGGTAAGCACACCTAAGGTTTTGGTAAAAACGTTATCAAATACATTATCCAAACGATTCTTCCCTAGAAGAAAAACAATCTTTACACCTGATAAAGTATTTTGAAAAGAGAAGTGTTTTTTTTTTTAAATCGTTGATTTTCTACAAATCTACAGCACAACCTAGTTTATAACCCATGGGTTAGTATGAGATCCGGGTTTCTGTACTCTTTGTATCTCTTCTCAAGCTTTGTCCAGGGTTCATTATTTTTGTCTGCTGCCATGTTGTCTCGCATGCCTGCACCCTCGCATGCACGCTGCCCGCATGCCACGTGCCACATCGTAGCCACAGACCCCTCACTCGGGCCTCACCCAAGGCCAAACTCCAAACACAATCAGAACCAGCCAAAGAAGCATTCCTGGACACGGGACCGCCAGCTTGCCACCTCCAGCCTGGACAGCTCATGAGCAGGGACCATGAAGGCTGTGTCCAGTTACCAGCGAGCCCGGGCTCTTTCCCAGGGTCTTGCATTCAAGGGCGATTACATTTTAAAAAGAAAAACAGAAAAAGAACAAAAATAACCCTTTAAAATTAGAACCCTTAATTTTAAAGGGTCTGCAAGCCACAAGGGAGAACGCTATTCTTCCTGAAAGGGGCTCCCTTCCCTGGCACAGCAGAGCCTGGGGCCTCCCTTGGAGGCTCCAACATGGGCCATGGAGCCATAGACAGGATTCTAAGGAGAGGGTCCTTTTTTTTACAGGAAGAAGGGCAACTCACGGTTTAGGGGTGGGGAGGGGGACTTCTTGTTTTGAAAACGGTTAAGATTTGTAGCTTCTGTTCTGTCAGAACCAACATATTTTCTTTCTGCCTGATCCTGTCTCCCCCTCCAGACACCCTTCTGGTTCAAGACCAATCCTTCCTTGCTGACTGTCCCTATCCACGTGCTGGCTGAGCTCAGGAACCGTCCCCCTGCATCTGGGGTTGGTCAGGGGGGCGGTCTGCAGCTCTGTCCTCCTAGGCCCATCCTCCAGTGACCCCAGCCCTGGATAAAGGGACTTGGGGGTCAAGGCGCAGAGCAGCCTGTCACCTCACCAGTGTGCAGGCTTAGGGTGGCAAGGCTGATGGCCACTGCTCGTCCCACACTAGGAGCAGCACTGGTTGGTGTTCAGGTGCACAGGCCTCCAGTCTGCCACCAAGGAACCAGGGCCAGCCCCGGTACCTGTGCAGTGTGGCAGAGCCTGCAGGGGAAGCCCATAGCTCCTCATCCCACAGCAGCACTGCCTCTGCCCACCTGCCTTTTTAAACACACCTGGGGACACTCCCCACCCCCACACAGGGAGGGCTTTGTCTATTTCCAGGTGCAAGGCCCCTCCAATTCAGGGGGTTACTAAAAACCCCCGACTGATCTCCCCACCTCACAGCGTCCCAAGCAACATGCCACCTGGCTTGAAGCCAGTTTTGCCCAACGAGGCTGAGGACATATCAGGACTCTGCTACCAAGAGCCTCCTGGTGCCAATATGTTGACGCTGTGCCTTGTCACCCACTGAGTTGCAAGAGGGACCAAGAGGAGCAAGCTTAGAGGCCAGGCCCTGCACTGGAGGGGGACACTCCCAAGAGCTGCACTCAAGGCAGTGCGGGCTGGTCTGAAGCCCCCTGGCCAGGGTAGCAGCTGGGCAGAGGGCTTCATTGCCTGGAGCACTCCCCTGGCCAGGGCCCCAGCCCCACCCTCCACATCAAGCCAAGAGGGCAGCTCACCATCCAGGGTATAGTCTTTCCTGGCTCTCCACTGCACCCCTTCTTCAGGGCTGGGCTCCTGGGGCCCTGACTAGGCTTCCCTGGGTCAGAGGCCTCCAATCCTTAGAGCGGCCAGAAATCTGCTTGCAGGTGGAGCTCTACAGGGCAGATGTGATACCCAGATGTCTGGGCCTGAGCCAAGGCTCCAAGCTGTGGACCAGCTGTGTGCCCAGGAGAGCCGCAGAGGCAGGGCCTGGCTCCTGAAGTGGAGTGAATCCAGCACAGCTTCCAGCCCTCAGAGGGGCTGCTGGCCTCCAGGGCCAGCTGGAGGGGAGCCAGGGCATGGGGCACATGCTTCTCTCCCTACTCATGGGGCGGCCTTAGGCAAGTCATACCTCCCTGTGCCTCAGTCATTCTCCTGTCCAAACAAAGTTGCCTCTGCCCAGCCTGCCTGGTCTCCAGAGAAGGGCCTGCCTGCCTCCCCACTCCCCTCGCGCCGCCCTCTGGGGCCTCAGTGCTGAGGCCGTCATCGCTCAGCCACGAGTTTCATCAAACCTGTGTACCCCCAGGGCTGTGTACAAGCTAGATTTTCCATTTGGATTTTTTAAAAAGGAACATCTCAGATGTTTCTATGGCATCTAGGCCTGGAAGAATGGACACAGGTTGTCACCTAAATCCCCGAGGCCCTGCACCTGCCCCGGGCCCAGCCTCCTCCACAGAAGCCAGGAGGCAGAGGTCAGTTTCAGAGAAAAACGGTCACTTCATCTGTCCAAACCATCTTCAGTTTTAAGTATGGGTATTAATCTTGATGCTTTTTAACTATTGTATTAACTTGCTGAAATTTAGAAATACTGTTTTAAAAAAGAAAAAAAAAAAACAACACTTTTTTATTTCTGTATTTTTTCCTGTATTGTATCCTCATGGGACATTAGGGGTTTTCTATGGTAAGCACACCTAAGGTTTTGGTAAAAACGTTATCAAATACATTATCCAAACGATTCTTCCCTAGAAGAAAAACAATCTTTACACCTGATAAAGTATTTTGAAAAGAGAAGTGTTTTTTTTTTTCCTTTACTGGTGCTGAAAAGAAGGATGGATAACGAGGAAAAAAAAATAAAACTGTGAGGCTCAAGGCTGGTGTTCTGCACTTTATTTGAGTGAAAAGCTGGTCTGGACCCTGCTCTGACTCCAGCAGGTGAGGTGGCCAGGTGGGGCTATAGGGAACCGTCATGGAGGGCCTACCTTTCCTGCCCTTCCCCATGGGATGAGCACAGTCTGAGTCTGCCCTGAACCACTCAAAATCCAGGCCACTTGGATTCTCTTACTCCCTGTGGAACTAGAGTAAACAGCAGAACAGGACCTGTGTGTGGGAAGAAACCAGGCTGGGCCTCCTTGGGACTCCCTGCCCTTCTCTGGCAAGGTGAAGTTGGGGTGCCTGCACTAGTACCTACCCATCTGTCCAAACTGCTACAGGATAAGGTCCTTTTCCTAGAAGGGGGCACGTGGGAAAGGGCTGTACCTTCAGGCTCCCTCCTCCTGCCGGCTGGTATCCTGGATCTGCGACTGAACTGCTCTGGGACAGCCTCCTCCCTGACTTCAGAAGAGCAGCATGGTATCCAGGTGCTGGTCTTGGTCACCTGCTGCTGCTGCACACAGAGGCCAAACCCTTACAAACGTGGACTGGGGCCATTACCTAGCAAACAAAAAGAGTCTGAACTTGGTCCTCCGTCTGGCCCTACCAGGGTCTTTAAGATCCAGAGCCCAGCCACATCAGTAACTCTGCCCATAGGAGCTTCTCTGGGCTGGAGTGGGCAGGTGGACTCAAAGGTCCCCAGAGCACAAGGCCAGGCTGGCCCAGCTCCAGAATAGTAGCAGACTCACCCAGCCCAGGCTCCCTCCCAGGGAGAGCAGGAGGGACACTGTGGCCGGGAAGCTCTCTGAGCACTTTAAAAGCCACTGTGGGTGGGCTCCTTGGCACCTTCTTAGTTCCAAAGTAATCCCCACTTCCTGCCATTTCTGGAGCATGGAGCCAGCAGTGCAAAAACACAAAACGGGAAGTGGTCTCCTCCAACCCCCGAGGCCAAGACGGGTCCTAAAAGGCAAGGTGTCTTCACTTTTCTCCATGGAAAGCCACCATTCAGAGCCCAGAACCCTCCTCGACTTTATTTCTCAACAAGTGAGGGTCAGCACCCACGGTCCAGCGCATCTGAGTGTGTGAAATCCATGGTGATGTCTCCAGTGTCGGGCGGAACTCCACAGTGTAAGTGACGGTCTGCAGGCCGCCCGGCGGCACTCTGGGGTTGAGTGTGGTGTTGAAGAAGTACACGGCCTGCTTACAGTGGGGGTTCCAGCAGCAGTCCCCCTGCAGAGAAAGCAGCAAGAAGGCAGTGAGGCTTCTGATGTCCCAGCCAGCCCTCTCCTGGCAAGCCTCCAGCCCAGGCAGCTCGCAGTGAGAAGCTGCTGTTTGGAGCTGGACGACCCAGGACCCCTGAGGAGTCACTACCCGGAACACCCAGAGCACGCGTGATGGCCCTCGCTCTCAGGGTCTGCCAATTCAGGGCCTGCGCACAGCACTACCTCATCCTCTGCAGGCTTCAGGAGGCCGGTGCTGACTGTGCTCTCTGCAGTCAGGTGGTATTCCATCCACAGGACGGCTCCGTGGCTCTTCCCGCGCCTAGAGACGGGCCGTGGGGTGGAAAGGGACCAGAAACAAACAGCTGCACGAAAGACTGGCATGGCCATGGCTGCCCTCTGCTTTTCAGAAACCTCTCATCCTCCCTACTTCCATCCTGCCCTGTCAGGAGGCTCCTAAGACTCCACCTGAATGAAGGCCACTCAGTAAAAGTGGCCCTCTTGCTGAGTAACCAAAATGCCCACTCACTCCCCACAGTCTGGCCAAGTATTCAGAGTAACTCTGCCCAGCTGGCTGCCAGCTTGGCCTCCTCCACCTGATATCATGGAAAGGTTGGCCCAGAAGGCTGAGAGAGCAGTCCAGGCATCGAAGTCTAGATCGCTCCCAGGTAACTCTGGGCAGCAGGCACAGACAGGCAGCTGCCTTGGCTCCTCCTTGTCAGAGGAGCCCCAAGGGGCTCTGGGCTCATGGCTTCCAACCAGTTATAAGGAGCTTCCTCCAGGAAGCAGCCACCCCTCCCCGTGAAGGGAGCTGGAGCTGGATGGGCCTGACCATGTTGCACAACGACAGCCCCTGCCAATTCCTAAGCTGCTTCAATTCCCAGGAGGGTTCAGGAAAGAATATGGTCCAATGGGAACCATAGCAACCAAATTCACATTTCTCTGCAGCTGTGTGTAACATACTGCTGAGCTCAAAGGGAGCCTCAGATGCGGGAGGATGAGCAAGCCCACTCTGGCTTTTCCCCCCACCCAGAAGCTGTGGGGACCCCCACACACTTCAGGGTCACTTGAAGAAGGCCAAGGCTGAGATAAGAACAGCCATCCCACCCACATGAAAGTGACCGAAGTAAGTGCTTATAGCCATTCAGGCAATAACTATTAGAAACCAAGCCCTGCCACTTCCTTCCTCACTCCCTGACCTGGAGCCTCCGCTCACCTTCTCAGCTTGATGGTGCCCTCAGCATGGACAGGCTGCAGGGGGACTGGCTGCCGAAAATCAAAGGTCAGGATCTGCTGGGGCTCGGAGAGGCTGCGGCAGGGGTACTCCCACAGCGGGTGGGGCTCAGCCTCCTTGCTCTCCCTGAAGTCCAGGGCATGCTGAGAAGGGAAGAGAAGGAGGGGTTCTGCAGAGATAGAGCCAGGTGGCCAGGAAACAAGGGGCTCTTGTCCCCAGCTCCAGAGTTTATCTATGCCAGTGGTCCTTTATCGCCATGGCCCTGGTCCCTCAGGGTAATTGCCATGGCCATGTGGGGCAAGTGAGCCCCCATAAAAGACCACAGGCGCCTGGCCAGACCAGCTGGCTTCTGGTACCACTCACAAGCAATCTCCTCAGCAAGGCACTCTAAGCTTCATTTTCTGCCTTTTAAAACTCAAAGCCATTGCCCATCTCACAAGCTACCTTGAACAACTGCCTACACTGGTGAAATCACCCATCACTTGGACACTTGCCCATTCAGTGACCCTTACTGATCACTACAGCTGCCAGATCACCACCTTATAAGGCTCTCAGTCTAGAAGGAGACAATCAGGGAGCAACTGCAGTGTTCAGGGGACACTGACCGGCTAAGAACAGGGTTGGGCAGGAAAGCTGCCCGGAGGGGTAACCTCTAGGCTGCCTCTTGAAGGTTACCCAGGAGCTGTTAGCAAAGAGACTGCACCAGCCCAGCAGGGAATGGTCAGAGAGCAGAGCAGAGCCAGCAGAGTGGCAGGGGCTGGCTGCAGGCGTGAAGGTGGGGGCTCAGGGTTTTCCCACAGAGGACAGACAGGGCCAGACTTCAGATCTACAGATTCACTTGAGCTCCCTGTGGAGAAAGGCTGACGGGAGAAGCAGCAGAGTATATGGTCAGACACGAGATGCGAGTGGCCCAGACGAGTAACAGCAGGGAAAGAAAACTTGTTCACAGAGGACCTGATGATTGTGGAACCCAACAACCAACTGAATGAGAAGGCGAAGGCTTGTCTGGGAGGCTGCTGGGGCTCTGAGCCCAGCTGGCAGGTATGAAGTGACAGCAGGTCTAGAAAAGCAGCACTGGGAGGGCCGGACTAGGGGCGGGGGAGGAGCAGGTGGATTCTGGAGGCAGCAGGTAGGAGCGCCTGAAGACATCTCAGTGGAGTCACTGTTCTCAGCTATTTGGTCAGAGCTCAGGAGAGAGACAGGCAATGGCCAGCAAACAGAGAATGGAGACAGCCACAGGGGTCTGGGCAGGGACCTAGAGGAGCCCTAGAACACAGGACACCTCAGGGGATAAGAGGGGAGGAATCTAGGAAGGAGCCTGAGAAGTGGCCAGAGAGAGCTAGAGTGTGTGGTGTCCCCAGGGGCATGGAACAGTCAGTGGTCTGCTGTGGACAGGCAGGTAAGATGAAAAACTGCAATGTCCCCTGGATTTTTTTACTTAAAAAATGTTTACACAAGGAATCCACAATCACTGTAGAAAATGTAAACAAAAAGAAGCAAAAGGGAGGAAAAAACTAACCACTTCCTATCACAGAACTAACATTTTGGTGTCTGCAATCCATCCCTTTTTCACTGTATAATTCTTTTTATAATTAAAAAAAATTTTTAATGCTGTACAGGTCACTTTCCGTTTACAGTTATTACATGTGTGAATTTTCTTAATACATAGAAATGTGATGGTGTCCTGCCCTTCTCACAGGGCTCATGACTCTTCACATCTATCCTGCCAAGTATCGTTGGCCTTTCATGACTGCCCTCGTTTCTGGGAGCTGCAGACCCTAGTGGCTGACTGGATCCCCTATTAATGTACAGATAACCCCGCAGGAACCCTCCTTCTACATCCCACCCACCTCCATCCTCAAGCACCTTCTCCTGAAATGGAGTCCCCAGAATGAAAACAGCTGGCTCAGAAGGTTGCCAAAATCGCTTTCTAGAGAGGCCATCCCAAACAAGAACTAGCTGCTGACACTGGCTTGAGTATTTCCGGTAGTCTGGTGATAGACGGGGCCCAGCCCCAAATTCTGATTCAGGGATTACAGCCCCAGGCTGAGAATGGCCTAACACCAGCCACCAGATGCAGTGGCTCTCAGGTTCATGCTCACAGTGAACCAAGTGGAACAGATATGCCTGCCTCTGCTGCCCCCAACAGAGGAGCTCTCTGCATACTGCCCACATTGCCCAACCCTGGTCCCTCCATGGAAGCCAGACATCCCCTTCAGAAGCCTGTGGCCCGATGGAGTGGGGATGGAACACTGTGGCGGGAGCTGCGGCCTTGCATACCTTAATCATGTCATCCATGATGTGCACATCGAAGCCTTCACAGTCACCACAGGGGCTCCGGATCCGCCACAGGTCCTGAAAGGAAGGCACAGCCTAGACACCCACCCGCCAGCGCACGCCAACCCCTACACCCACCCAATGGGGATGGGTGGGCAGGCACAGCCATGGTTCTGTGGGATAGCACATAGATGTCGACACCCACTCAGGCACACGCAAGTGTGGTGACAAGAGTAGGAAGGGTAAGAGGCTGGGGCTGCCCCAACTCCAAACCTGAAGCACATCTTGCTGCTCCCACAGGCCTGGAAGAGACTCCCACAGCTGAAGGGACCCAAAGACAACAAAGACCCAGGATGGTTCCTCAGACCTGCAAAGCCTCTCATGATCCCAAGCCCTCTCCACTGAAGGACAGCTGACCAGAGCTTCTCAGACAGGCTCTCTAACCCCTCTCTGTCCATCCTGAACACTGATCATTGGGAAGAACTCTGTCAACCACTTCTTGAGCCTCTATGCCCATAAAGAGAGTGTGAGGACGACAGGATCCTAGGAGGAGACCAGAGGTTACTCAAGCCGGACAACTCAGTATCCTCTGTCTCTTGGACATACACTTGGGAACAGCATCGTTCTCCACAGTCCCTCACTGGCCATGAAAACCAGAATTCCTGTGGAAATCTGGTCAAGTAAATAAGTAACGCAGAAGAAATGGCCAAAAAATTAAGTGATAGAACCACTAAGCTACCAAGGGATAAAGCCATCCCTAACAAAGAAACATCAAATGAAGTTCACTCTGTATTTCAGGTTAAGAGCATTTCAAAATCCTTTTAATAAAAAATACCTTTCCCAAAATGACTTTTTGACTATGGTTCTGCTTTGATGAGAAAATGAAAATGAAGCTTTTCAAGTTTTCTTGCTTAAGGAAGCTGACTCGCCCATCTCAAAATGCTTTTAACAACTGGAGCCTCAGCTCTTAATGAGAGCAGAGCAAGCTGCACAGCTTGTCTTCTGAAACTCTTAATTTATATTTTAAAATTCTTCTGATAAGCCATAATTGTAAAACGACAACACACAACCATTTCCATTTCATGTGCTAAATTACTTTATTTTTACAAAGGTGAGCCTCTTCTATTCAGCCCTGAGGTGTGCTGATACAGAAAAACAGAGGTTCAAACCATTAAGACCCTAGGTGCTCCACCTGCATCCAAGGTCCACACAAGAAAACAATCCCCCATGCCCTACCAAGAAAACCTCTGGGTGGCCTACCCTGAACTCCACGACCATCACGTGCAGTGAGGCGGCCTGGGGCATCACCACAGTGCCAGGCCCCAGGTGTTGGTCCACAGCAGTCCGCACATACCAGAAGTACAAGTTGTGCCATGGAAGCAGGCTGGTGGTGAAGAATGGCTCACCCAGGAGGAGAGAAACCTGCCGATCAGAGAGAGAAGCAGGCCCAGGTATCAGAAGGATTCAGCTGAGTAATAAAGGACGAGTCTCAAGGCACATTCAATCTTTCACTCACTCACTCACTTGGTCGGTCAGTCAGCCCACATGCATGTCAAGGCCTGTGCCTACCCTTGAGGGTACAAAGATGAGAAACAGACATGAGCCCTGCCGTCAGGAGTGCAGAGTGGAAAAAGGGAGCAGATGAGGTTAGGTGCCGTTCTCAGAGAGGGTGGTAGGCTCTGACAGAAGCAAGGAAGGGGCTCATAGAGGGACCCTAGAAGTAAGAGCTTCAGGAAGAGCTTCCAGGATGGCATCCTGGAAATCCTACTCAAAGCTTTATCCTGACAGTTTATTGTCAGTGCTAGTCTGTCTCCCTCACCAGGCTCGGAGCTCAGAGAAGCAGGGACACTGGCAGACACAGTATTCCCAGCATAGTACCTGGCCCAGAGCAGATGTCAGTGAAGATTTGTTGATTAGATGAATAAATGCATGAACAGGAGACAAAAAAGCAAAAGAGTGGGGAGTCCAGGCAGAGGTGTGGGCAGAGGCCAAAGCAGGAGAGTGAACGACAGTGAGAGCAAGGCCCTTCTGGGAGCTCGCCAGACGAGCAGGTAGGGTAGGATGGTAAAGGATGAGGCCAGAGCAGTGGAGAGGAGCCAGGTCACCCAAAGGCAGCTGACGACAGGAAAAGGAGACTGAACTATGCCTTGGAGGCAAGAGGAGATCATTAAAAGCTTTAATCAGGGCTTAATATGAGAAGGAATGTGCTTTTGAAAGATTCTCAGGAGTTCCCTGGTGGCCTAATGGTTGGGACTCGGGGTTCTCACCACAGCCTGGGTTCAGGAACAGTGCTGTGACAGAAAAAGGGAGAGGACACTATGTGTCTCTGTCCATCCCATCAGAGGCATTCTGCTCTCGCTGAAGGAGCAGCAATTGGAGAGCAATGCAAGTATTCATTCATCAAGCATCTCTGCAAACCTCATCACACCCTCAACAGTGGGGGACCCACGGCGAGGCCCAGAGAAGGGGGCAGTCAGGCCATCTCAGAGCTGTGCCATCTAGAACAAATGCACACACTCTCTACTCACCTTTTTACCCTCCAAGTCTGCAGGTGTTAATAATTCAGGCCGTTTCTCTATTATATTAATTTTGTCTTCCAAGTGGTTGGCCCTGAAGATCTTAGAGAAAACAAAAGTGTTGGTTTTGTTGAGAAAAAGAACACATCTCAGAATTGCTTTATCAGTCTGCAGTTCTCTGGCCAAACGGTTCTGGAGCACCACTTTCAGCTACTCTGCTGAACTTCTCCCCTCCAAGGGCCTCCTACAGACTGCAGGTGACATCATGAGCAAAATGTCTTAAGAGCAATAGAAATTTCTCTTGCAGGCACACTGGCAAGGCTCAGAAGTAGGCTTGTAGTCCTGGTGGGGTGGGTTATCCTTCAGAAAGGAAATCAAAACCAGTCACTGGCCAGGATGTGAAACACCATCACAGAACCAAGCAGTCAGGACAGCTTGTGAGCAGTGATTCCCTGGGTGCTGGTGCCCCAGAAACAAAACCTAACTTTAGCTCTATCACTGCAAAGAGTTTTGGTTTTTTAGTTTTAAGTGAAGTGAAGAGAAAAGCCTACACCTTCTTCGGCCACAAAACACAAAGTAGAGTCTAAACTTTGCTCGCTGCTATTCAACGACAGCTCCAGAAGACGTCCAGGCCAGCTCTCGACTCAGGAGTCACGAGAGTCACTGGCAGCTGCTACTCCTCGCAGCTCCCTCGGCACTGACACTGATTCAAAGCATTCAATCCCAGACTCAGGAAGGCAAGCCCCACAGGTCCCCACATTATTTCAGTAACAATAATTATCACTTACTTTTTTCATCAGTCTATGAGAAGCTGCTGAATTCTCTACTGTAAATACCTAAAGGGAATATCATATTAGTTGTAAGAGATGCACTTAACAGAGAAAGTAAATACAGATTAAAATGCAACTCCAGGGGCTTCACTGGTGGTCCAGGGGTTAAGACTCCACACTTTCAATGCACGGGGTATGGGTGCCACTGCTGGTTGGGAAACCACAATCCCACATAAAAAGCAACTCCAAACAAAGGGCAATACCTAACTAACTATATCTGTGCTCACGATCCCCCCGGATAGTACAACATTCTGTGCTGACCCCGGATTCAGACTCAGGACCTGTAGCTACATGGCAACAGCTATAGCATGACTCCTGCCTGTACCTGAGGCAACAACCCCTCAGACACCAACCCAAGCACACCCACAACGTATGTGGCAGCTGCACTTGCAACGAGTTTTAGTCACAAACTGTGACTAAAGAGCGCCATCAGGAAGCCGGCAGAAGGCACACAGCCAGTACCTGCTCCGCCCCAAGGTGATAGGCCAGCATGGACAGCAGACTGCCATCACTGACGCACAGGCAGACACTGTCTGGCTTCAGCACCTGCAGGAAAAGAGCAACCTCAGCACAGATTTTCTTACAATGTTGAGAAAATTCTTGTTGACAAACTGACAGGCACATTTTCCATCTGACCCCCTAACCCACTCTATAATCATTCAATCCCATCTCCTCCTCACTCCATCGCCCACATGGCCTGGCTGCATTTTCCTGTGCCCCAACAACAGTCAAACCTGTCTCCCAGGCCCTGGTAGCAACTAGCCTCAACCCCCCAACACACTCCTTGCCTCGTCTCTCCCCACTCAGACCCCACTGTCAGGAGACTCTCCTCAAGCCATCTTAGAAGGCCCCACTGAAAGCCTGCCCTGTTTATCGCAGACCACCCCCCAGTCACGACCACAGGCCTCTTCCATGTGAAGTCACAGCACAGATAGCCACAGGCATGTTGAATGACTCTTCACATCAGGGAAGCCTTTGAGGGCCACAGATCCCTCTGAGAAACTCAGAATGTCTGGGATCCTCCTCCCCCCTCCCCAAAATGCAAGCATGTGCACACAAACACACATGTTTCTGCATACAACTCAAAGGGGTCCAGAGACCCCCATCCAAACCTTGTGGTCCCCAGGCTGAGACCTCTTCTATAGGCAGCAGGGAGCAAAGGTTTTTCAGAAGAGCTATATGACCAGATTTATCATCTAGAACATTTTAGAAAAAAACAGCTGAGAGAAATAATGGGGTGGCTGAACCCACAAGGATCACCAAAGGAATTGCTGGTGACCATAAAGGCAAAGTGTCCAGAGGGACAATAGCTGGGGCCAGGGAGAGGCTCCTATAGAAAAGCAGAGAACAAGCCTCTACTGATCCAGAAACAAGCTTCCAGCCTCGGCTCAAATGCCCACCTAGTAGGAGCTGGTTGAAGCCACTTGTGGACAGACAGGAAAGCACAGAAAACAAAACCAACTGATCATAAGTGAGCAGTGGGCTGGGGTCCACAAGACAAAACCCTTCTGGCCTGTGACCATCCCAAAGGCTGGACACTTACCGTCCTCAGGGCCTGGATGTATTGCTCAGTTCTGTTCCGATCATTGATCTCTCCAAACCGAGGCCGGTTCCAGAGCAGGTGAGCCTGGCAGTCACACACGGGGCGCACTGGGTGGACTCTCCCATTCTTTTCAGGACTGGATCAGAAAACGAACAGATACAGGGTGATGACTTGCTAGGCAATGGTGAGCATGAAGGCACAGCACAGGGACCTGCACCAGGGAAATCGAGGTGGACAGGGGACACATCCATGGTCCTCTAGGGGACACGAGTCTAGGCACTGGCTTTCAAGTGGGCCTTAGAGGTCAGAGGCCTTCCAATTCAAGACTTCTCATATATATATCTGCTCCAAACCGGGGTCCTACCACTGGGGTAGCCTCTTCTCAGTACACACAAACAGGCACCCAGCCACAAACTTTTGCCCTTATTTTGTTCAGATACAAATGTGCCCACTCAAAACCTCTACAGGGTCCGTGGAGGGAATTTACACGAATGCACAATGTCACAAGCCTAGTGTCCCACCCCACAAGGCCGGAGGCACACCTGGTCTTCTGGAGGCTGTACCACACACAGTAGTCATCGTGGTGGGCTACCAGGCAGAGGGCTGAGCCCTGGACAATGGGCTCCTCCTGTGGCAGGAAATACACACACTGCATCCAGTGGTCCCGCCACTGAAACAGGAAGAGAATCAGTGTCACCAAGCTGCAACAAGAGCAATGCATCAAATCCAGGGGCTGAAACCCAGGCCAAAACCCAATTTGCTGGGAGACCACTGTGTGAACTACATATAGCTACTGTGGCCAAAGAGATAAAGAAAATTTTCAAGTTAGAAATGCTAAAGGCCCGAAAACTTCATGGAACACTGCTGGCTTTAGGAAGACAGAATGTAGCTGACAGCAGTGGTTTTTAGGGTGGGCTCAGATGAGGGGACTCCAGACCCTGCCCTGTGTGTGTGTTGAGGCGGAGAGGGAAGGGGTGGAATTGGAAGGAGGGAGGGAGAATGCAAATATGGTAAACATTGACAACTGGTCAACTGAAGTAGAGGGCATACTGAGGTTCGTTTTCACTTATTTTAAGGATTCAAAATTTTCAAAATAAAAAATTGGAAAAACAGCCAGCACCACTTCTCAGGAGGGCATTTAGCAACTGAATATTGTTTGTTCACGACTGGTTCTATAAGAACGAAGTAACTAGCCACTGCAGTCCCTACTTTCAACATATCTTGAAAGGAATTTAGGGTAGAAATCAGGAATGAGAGAGCCAGTGCTCTGGGAAAAACTCACAGAACATGGCTTCAGACAGTTATTTTCAGAAAATCTTATGAACCCAATTTCTTGTATATTCTC
This sequence comes from Madoqua kirkii, assembly GCA_006408675.1. Taxonomy (NCBI): domain Eukaryota; kingdom Metazoa; phylum Chordata; class Mammalia; order Artiodactyla; family Bovidae; genus Madoqua; species Madoqua kirkii. Next base: position 10,948 of record SJYC01005601.1, on the reverse strand, counting down.
ATATCCAGAAAAGCATTAAATTCATTACCAGAGATACTTGCACCTGATAACTAACAACCCCTCTGCCAGAATGTGTACTTAACTGCAAGTATCTCCCTTTCATTAAAATCACATATATACTGATCTTCACACACACACAGACACACACACAGACACACACACACATACAAACACTCACACACACTCCTCCTTCTGAGCTGCTCCTCAGAGCTATCTCAGAGGCTGTAATCCTCACTTGGCTTCAAATGAAACTTAACTTACAACTCTCTTGCTGTGTCTCCCGCCGTCCCCGCCCCAGTTTATCCTACCTGGTCTTGAATTTAACTTAAAGTCCAGTGAATGCCATTCCTATCTAAGATGTCTATTTGAGGTGAAAGTTAAAGTCGCTCAGTGTGTCTGACTCTTCAGTCATGTCTGACTCTTTGCAACCCCATAGAGTCCATGGAATTCTCCAGGCCAGAAAACCGGAGTGGGTAGCCCTTCCTTTCTCCAGGGGATCTTCCCAACTCAGGGATGGAACCCAGGTCTCCTACATTGCAGGTGGATTCCTTATGAACTGAGCCACAAGGGAAAACCCTGAAGGTAAAAGCTAGGAATCAAATCTAACCAGATACACTCTGGGGATAATAAACAGTAACAAGGAGGAGGGGGAAAAAAGATTTTCTAAAACTTGTTATTCATCCTTTACTATGCCCTCCCTGACCCCTCCTGGGCTCCCGTGATACTTCCCTGTCACCATGTCCTTTCCACACACCAGACTCCCAGGTCCGGATGCTAAAGAGCTGTGACAGAAGCCACTGTCTGAGGCTGATCAAGGGCAGCTCAGTGAAGTCTTGAGGGAGATTCATTAGCAGCTCTTCAACTCTAAACAGTCCAAAAGTCACCACTGGCAAAGGGAGGACACAAGACCCACAGCCAGGAGACCTGGGGACAAGCACCCACCACTGCAGCCTAGACAGGAGGTCCTGCTCCCCACACTGGGCCAGGCTCTCTGTGCTTACCTAGGGGGTCTTATATGAGGATTCATGGAGAAACTTACACATAGGAACACTGAAGATATGCAAATGAGAATTGTTAACATTTTTATGAAATTCTTATGCTAGTATTGCAACTACCACATTCCTGGAGAAGAAAGCAGCCCAGTGCCGATCTGAATTCTGTGGGAGAATTCTCCCCCACCCCCAGCCCGTACCACACACACACAGACACAGCCTGCAGTGGACTGAGGCTGTGAAGATTCGAGCTGGGGCAGCTCAGGGCCCAAGAGGACTGACTGAAATCTCGCAGCAGTCATGACCCTGTGGCCTAAGCAGGAACTCAGGAACTTGGGGAGATGCTAAGGCCTTCCATGAAGTCACCATGTGTACACCCAGAACCATCAGCTGAGCAATAAAACAAAGCCAGTGCCCAGCAAGTGCTAACTGAAATCAGCATACACAGAGGATGGTGCCCAAGGCCTCCCAGGTACAGCAAAGATTTGATTCCTTGGCCCTAGAGCATCTTTCCCACTTTCTTCCCCGTGTGTATAATGCTCAGTTGCTCAGTCATCTCCGACTCTTTGCAGCCCCAGGGACTGCAGCCCATCAGTTTCTCTGTCTATGGTATTTCCAGGCAAGAATACTGACATGGGCTGCCACGTCCTACTCCAGGGGATCTTCTTGACCCAGGGATCAAACTCAAGTCTGTTGTGTCTTCTGTACTGGCAAGTGGATAATTTACCACTAGTGCCATCTGGGAAGCTCCAGTGTGTATAGAGGGGTGGATAACATGCACATGAAAGGAAATTCAAAAGATACAAAAGGCTCATGGAGTGAAAAGTAAGCCTCCTTTCCATCCCTAACCTCAGCCCCTTTCCCAGAAGCAACCTTTCTGTACCAATTTCTGTGAATTCCTCCAAAGGTACCCTCACATACACATACCACACATATATACTCAGAAACACATTTTTCCCCACAATCGCACTACATGCACTATTCTGTACCTCTCTTGTTTCACTTGATCTATCCTTGAGACAGTTCCACACCAGGGCAGAGAGAGCCACCTTGCCCTCTGAGCATGCAGGAAAATTGACTTAGCTAGTCCCTGCTGGTGGCCTCTAGGCTGTTCCAGTCTTTTCCATTAGAGTAGGGCTGCAGTGAGCATCCCAGTACACATGCCACACTAAACACATGCAGATCCAAACAGAGCCTAAATATTTAGAAGTGGTGTCACTTTCTATCCTGCCATACTTCAGGCTTCACTGCACTGTGACGTTCTGACCATCACTTTCCCACTCTGCCCTACAGCTCCACCAATAGTCTGGAGACTCTGTACTTTATTCACTAACAGGTAAAAAATGGTATTTCATTGCATTTTAAATCTGCATGGTTCTTATGAGTGAGGCTGAACATCTTTCCACACATTAAAGAGGAAAAAATATGGAATAAAATACATATTTCCTTTTCTGTACGTCACATCCTCTCCACTTTCCATTGAACTGAAGGTAGATTTTAAGGTCACAGAAAATGAGGCTGCAGACAGGCTGTTGTTCTCTGCTGGTCAGCTGCTAAGTGGGATCTGATTCTTTGCAACCCCAAGTACTGCAGCACGCCAGGCTCCTCTGTCCTTCACTATCTCCCTGAGTTTGTATCTCCAAGAGTAGCTCTCTACTGCAAACTAATCTGAGGTCCCCTGGGATTACTCTAGGGGCCAGCTCTAACAGTGGCTGTGCCAAGACACAGGAGAGCCAGCACACAAAAGCTGCCTTGTGGTTCACTGTGACCACTGGTGCTGGCCATGAACTCAGTCCCTTCTGTCTCTAAATGTCTGTGAATCTAAGACCCAACATGCTCCTTTCCCAGGACCAAAAGTGCACAACAACTTGCTGATTTCCATGAAAATATGTTCAGTTCCTGCCTCTTACCTGGAGCTCCTCTGGATTTGAGTGTGCCCAGAAGGGGGCCATGGTGCACTTGATCTTCCCCTCAGGGTCCATTTCAATGTCCCACCAGGAGAGAACCACCTGAGCTCGGCCAGACACTAGTGGTTCAAACTGCCTGCTATGGCAGGCTGCTGAGCTACTGACTTGCTTGCTGAAGTCCACACTGTAAAGAACATTCGGGAACTGAGGCAGATTTTAAGCCCACACAGTCCATTTTTCAGCTTTTATGGTGACCTCACCTGCAATGAGACTTGTTTGCAAGGGGCTCCTGATGTCAAAATGAATACAAAAGCGACTGCCAAAGACCCAATTCCACCAAGTGTCTCCAAGTGCTATGACCCTAGGTGGCTCCTTGGTACCTGAACATAGGCAGCACATCGCTGAGGATGGTGAAGTCAGCAGGTGACACCTGGTTTAGCTGAATGTCGCAGACAGAGGGTGCACCAGGGCACCTCTCCAGTTCCAACGGGGGGATGATGACCCGCTCTCCACAGCTGGTCTGAACACGGATGGGAACAGCTTATTCCACGACCACATCCTCCTGGACTCTACCAGCTGTGCATAGACGGTTGCTCTGTGAGGCACTGCTTCACAATTTGCCTAAGTTTATATTCAAAAAGTATAACAAAAGAACAAAAAAATAACCAGTTAGACTGACCCACAGCAATTCCCATTGAGCAAAAGAGATTTATTCCCTAATACGAGGCAAGTTTAGTAACATCTAATGCCTTATCACTATTAGGACAGTAAACTGTTTTCAGCCCAAAGCCCTTGGGAAAGGAAGAAACTAGACTGCAGAAAGACACACGTTATTTCTAAGATGATTTATGTCAGCTAAGTTCCTAGTTACCTGACACTCTTGAATATTTCAAAAATAAACCTTAATTGTCATCATGCTGATTAACTCCCACACAGACTTTGAAGAAACAGTCTAAGTCTTTCTAAGTCTTCCTGTTAAACAGAAATCCTAGCACTAGGCTCAGAGCTTCCTTTCAGTGCAGCTCTCACCCAGATACTAGAACCTTCTTATGGCACAGCCCAATAGCCAAGTGTCCATCCTCAACCGACCTGACCTCCTGGCCTCATTGGGCACTGCCAACTTGGCCGTGGCTGCGGTCCCTCATCCAGTTTCCCTCCAATACATTCATCCATCACCCTCTACACACCAAGCAATGGGGGTCTCCCCACCCTCTCCCACCAGGGTGGGCAAGACCTCACCCCCCCACCCACCATCAGAACAGACCTCAAACCGTACTGTGACCATCTGCGCATCTATCTGCCTTGCCAGGAGCTCACCTTCATATTCTTGGTACCCTAAAAAGGGCCCAGCAAAATGAAGGCACCAATAAAGGTGTTTTCTGAGACCAATTCCTGGACCACTGCAACACCACATGGCCTGTAAGACGCCCCAGTGCCCCAGTTTCATGACCTCCAATGTGGCAGGAAGAGGGACAAGGTACTGGAGACCATGATGCCACAGCTCCTTCAAGTTCAGACTGGGCAGATAGGGACAATGATTAGAGTGGACAGCAAACACTGGCTGCTATGGGCCAATTGGGAGAGGAAGCTGAGGATAGCTGCTAGTGCACCTTTTATTTATGAGATGAAACAGAGAAAGACACACTGGACAACATTCACATAACTCTAAATATCCTTGTTCTCTATTTCAGGAATTCATCTAATTGATGGCTTTAATGTAGAGAAAAAATAATTCCAAACACAGAATTCTGTATTTTGGAAATGACGAGACATCTCACACAGTATGGGAATCTGTAGGACAATTACCTTACATGCTGACCGTGTGAGCAATGTGAACTCTGGCCCCAACTGCATTGGGAGGAGCCTCCTTCCTCTCTTCAGGGGCACTAAGCACCCCCAAAGAGAGTTCCAACCTTGGACAGTTACAGGCTCATGATAGAATGCTGCCCATATGGCAGGTGTCGGCCGAAGCAGCAGACACACATGCCTTCCCAGCTGGCCTCTGCCTCAGTATCTACCTCCCCGTTTATGTTCATAAAAAAACGAGGCCAACGTCTCTAACTAACATGTTTAGTATATCTTTCCCTTCTCAAAACAACTGTCAAAGGCTATCACCACTCAAGGTTATCAGCCCAGCATTCAAGGCCTTCTACCCTCTACCCATTCTCCACTGTGAACTCACAAGCACCACAGACCGGTGCTCTCACTGCCCACTAAACAGGTCCTCTGCCTGGGACATCTCTCCTTTTCCTCAGCGCCTTCCCAGATTCCACTCTCCCCACGCAGGCCCTCATCTCCCTCCTGACCCTTGACTTTTTCCACTGGCCTTAAACCAAACATCAGCAGTGCTTCTGCCTACCTCTCCATTTGGCCCATCAAGTCCTCACCACGGATAAGGCAATGGCACCCCAATCCAGTATTCTTGCCTGGAAAATCCCATGGATGGAGGAGCCTGGTGGGCTACAGTCCATGGGGTCACTAAGAGTTGGACATGACTAAGCAACTTCACTTTCACTTTTCACTTTCATGCACTGGAGAAGGAAATGGCAACCCACTCCAGTGTTCTTGTCTGGAGAATCCCAGGGATGAGGAAGCCTGGTGGGCTGCCGTCTCCGGGGTCGCAGAGTGGAACACGACTGAGGCGACTTAACAGCAGTAGCAGCAGTCCTCACCACTGCTGACTGGTGTGGATCTTAGAAGCAAGAAGGACATCTTATACTTCTCCCTGGACGCTAGAAGACTTTACACACAGTGTAAGAATGCTTGTTGAACGGAATATGAAGATAGTTTCTAGTCTTTTGACTAACCTACTAAGAATCAGCATTCAAGAGGAAGTCATGACTGAGAACCAAAATCTCGTAGGAATCAAAGGGTGCCCTAGGGGATACAGAGAGGTACTGGGGCTGGGGCTGTGCAGAGTATTGTGCAGTGATAAGAGCCATGTGAGAGCACACCAATTTGCCCAAGGGAGGCCGTCAATCCCCTACCTGCACGAGGTGCCTGTGTGCATGCTCATAGGAGGGCAAGGCTCCCTCCCCAATCAGTTCCGTGTCAAATAGCTCCGTGATCAGGATGTTGGCACGGCATGGCATGTCACCATCTGAGAAACACAAGGGAAGAGTCAGAAGCAAGCAACAGATTAGAGCAAATATTTACAACAAATATGTAAAAAAAAAGGTTCATTATAACTGAAAGCGTACACATATGCTAAAGTGTTAGAAGTGTCATCATGTCTGCAACTGACTTTCCAACAGTTCAGAAAAAAAAAAAAATCCACCTTGGTATGCATGTATATGTCAAAATGCCAACAACTGATTAAGTCTTGCTTAAAAGAACATGGGTGTTCACTGTACTACTCTTTCAATTTTTCTATCTAATATTGCAAGGGGCTCGTAAAACTGATTTAAAATAGACAAACAAACAAAAAAACCTACAAACATTCCAAAAGAACACCAAGCAAAAATACAGACAATTCAAAATAGAAAGCAAATCAATCAACTATATGAAAATGTTTTCATTTTTATTAGCAAATTGGAGAGATACAAACAATTAAACTATTAACTATTAAATTAGCAAAAATGATTTGAAAAGCAAAGACTGAATGCTGGTACTTCAAATGTTTCTAGGCTGCAGGGGAGAGAAAATCAAAGTAAGAGAGAGGTTGATTCCACTGATACCCAGATACAACTGAGATCTAGAACTCAGAGGCCTCAGTTCATTATATTAAATCCTCCTGAATCAAGTTAGTTTCTTGCCGCCAAACAATCCCCTAAATAAGTTTTTTTGGACAGCAGGATTATGGAAGGTCTTTCTGCTTTTCTACTTTTTAAACCTTCATAATACAATGTAATGTTACTTCTACAATTACAATTTTTAATGAGCCGAAACAAAACTGACTTTGGAAGGGGTATTCATCATGGAGAATTAACTGTAAATACTCCTAATGGCTCATGAATTATAATTTGACAAAGCCCACTCATCTTCTCTACACAGAGGACAAGGACGGGTGATGCAAGAAAAGAACAGCATTAAGAGTTCAAAGGCAAGTGTAACAGAGCATGAGCCTTGAGTCATAGAGACCTGGGCCTGGATCCCACTGTCTAACCTTGAACCTCAGTCCTGACCATCAGTCATCTCATCTGTAAAAGAGGGATTGGTCATGAGATCTACTTCACATGGTGGTGGTAATTAGATAACAAAGGTAAGCCTGTCCAGTTCCTATGAAGTACATGTGTGCAGAATGACATGAAAAGAGGCTGAGAAGAAATTTCTATCTCCAGGACACAGACCACCCTCCAAGTCACTGCCCATTCTCTCTGATATCAAGGGAGACTCCAGGTGAAATACACTGTCCCAAACTAAGCTGACCAACCCACTTGTACACACGTGCTTCTCTGTCCAATGCTTCTCCTCAATGAATTGCACCACCAAGCACACAGTCCTTAAACATGGGCATCACTAGCCAGCTCCAGGATGGTACCCTGACTGGGCTGGTGACCTCTGCACCCCAGGGCCTAGAACAATGCCTAGCAGCACCCCAAAACAGTCAACAAACATCAGCTAAATGCTTGAACCCTGCCTCTTTGTCACCCCCTAATCAATCACCAAGTCCTGAAAATTCTACCTTCTGAATACTTTTTAAGCCAACTATGTAACTTAAAATGATTTACTGTCCAAATCTGCTTCAAAGATAAAGCTTTATGAGACAATGGATTTCAAGAAATATTTCTTGAGAGCCTGTGATTGCTACTGTAGAAGAGGACAGACATGCAGGGGGAGCCTGAGTGGGGGTGGTTACCCCCACTCAGACATTTTCACCAAATGACTAGATGGACGAACAAATGCAGGCCCAAGTCGGCCACTACACATTTTGGTGCATAATCCATCTTGGGGGAATAGGTAACAAACCTAGATGACGTTTTTCAAAAGAGCTCAGAACAGAAGCTTGGAAATAAGCATTTGGGAGTAGGAAGGAAGCTACAAAGGAGAACAAAGACGGAGATGTCCCTGAGACGTGGCAAGAGGGTTTTCAGAAGGCCTGAACCACAGCAGTATCGAAGCTGCAGTGTTTCCCATTTACCACGGGTTAAGGACCAAGCAAAGCTGACAGTCTACTCACTAAAGAAATATGACTGAATTCTTCCACGTGCCAGGCCCTGTGCCAAGTCATGGAATGGAATAATTAGTAAGATCACACAGCCCATGAGCTCAGGATACTTCAGCTGTGTGGCGATAGAAATGTTAAATACATAATTATATAATTACTTCATTACTGACGTTAAAATCACTACACAGAAAGATATAAGAAAGCTGTGTGTGAACAACACACAGCCTGGAGGTGACACAGGACAGAGCACAGAGTAGGTGACATGGCACACATTCTCCACCTCGGGCCAAAATGGAGTAACTGAGTTCAGACTTATCTACCATCGTAATTAACTAGAAAACACGGCAAAATCTATAAAACAAGTGTTTTAGGACACTAAACAGCAGGAAACCAAGTGAACCCTACTGCCCTGGCTCCCAGGCAGTGGGCACTTTCCAGACCTTTGTTCACATAGAGAGAGGCCAGGCAAAGTGTCTTGCTGGATAGACAGCAGAGACGATTTCAGGGGAGTGAAGGCAGCTGGAATGTGCAAAAGAGAGAGTCAGACAGGAAGCTACGTGGGAAAAGGGCTTTGGAAATCTGCACAAGGCTCCCCTCATGTCTCTTGTTGAATACACACACACACACACACACACACACACACACACACACACACACGTAGGGTAAGCCTCTAGAAGGCTGGGCAAAGGACGACCATGTAGCTGTAAGCTGAACAACTGTCAGAGCTCAGAGGACTGAGCAACATTCTAGCAACATTCTGATCAGCCATGACCCAGGCACTCAGCAGAGACCCCAGAAAGGTCACACTGTACTAGTATAGCTGAAGCAGCTCTAAAGCAGGGGTTCTCAACAGGGTGAGATTTTGCACGCACACACCACACACTTGGCACATTCAGCAATACCTGGAGACATTTCTGATAGGCACAAATGGTGCTGAGGAAGGAGATGCTATGAGCTTCCATCAGTTAAAAAGCCAGGAGTAAACATTCCACAATGCACAGGACAACTTTCCTAGCAAAGAATTACTAAACCCACAATGTCAACAGTGCTGCAAGTAAGAAACCCTGTCTTAAAGCTATCCTAAGCCTGTACCAACAAAGCTTAAAAGTAAGCCTTGTAAGGATCAACCTGATCTGCAAGAAACCCAACTGCATGCCACACAAAGCTTTTAAGGGAAGACAACAAAGCTTTTAAGGGAAGAGAACAAAACTTAGCACTTAGCAATGTAAATCTCCCAATACACACAACATCTGAATAAAAATTACTAGACAGGCAAAGAAGGGAAACAGGACCCAGAATCAGGGTAGAAATGAGTCAAAACAAGAAACCCAGAAAAGACAAAGACAGGCAGTGGAATAGAAGGGATGTTAAAACAGCTAATATAAATCTGCTAACTATTTAAACGAACACACTAACACATAAGAACAATAGAAGTTATAAAACAAAATCACAAAGGGAATTTTAAAGATGAAAAATACAGTATCAGAAATGAAAAGTTCACTAGATGTGCTTGACAGCAGATCAGACACTGTAGAAAAAGGAATCGGTGAACCAAAAGACCCATCCAGGAAACTACTCATGTCCATCAGTAGGTAAATGAATGAACAGATTATGGAATGTATCCACATGAAAGCATAGATGAATTTAACTCAGATGACCATTATATCTACTACTGCGGGCAGGAATCCCTCAGAAGAAATGGAGTAGCCATCATGGTCAACAAGAGTCCGAAATGCAGTATTTGGATGCAATCTCTCTTCGTCTCAAAGGCAAACCATTCAATATCACAGTTATCCAAATCTATGCCCCAACCAGTAATGCTAAAGACGCTGAAGTTGAACGGTTTTATGAAGACCTACATGACCTTTCAGAACTAACACCCAAAAAAGATGTCCTTTTCATTGGAATGCAAAAGTAGGAAGTCAATAAACACCTGGAGTAACAGGCAAATTTGGCCTTGGAATATGGAATGAAGCAGGGCAAAGACTAGTAGATTTTTGCCAAGAAAATGCACCGATTGTAGCAAACACCCTCTTCCAACAACACAAGAGAAGACTCGACACATGGACATCATCAGATGGTCAACACCGAAATCAGATTGATTATATTCTATGCAGCCAAAGATGGAGAAGCTCTATACTGTCAACAAAACCAAGACCAGGAGCTGACTGTGGCTCAGATCATGAACTCCTTATTGCCAAATTCAGACTTAAACTGAAGAAAGTAGGGAAAATCGCTAGACCATTCAAGTATGACCTAAATCAAATTCCTTATGATTATACAGTGGAAGTGAGAAATAGATTTAAGGGCCTAGATCTGATAGAGAGTGCCTGATGAACTATGGAATGAGGTTCATGACACTGTACAGGAGACAGGGATCAAGACAATCCCCATGGAAAAGAAATGCAAAAAAGCAAAATGGCTGTCTGAGGAGGCCTTACAAATAGCTGTGAAAAGAAGAGAGGTGAAAAGCAAAGGAGAAAAGGAAAGATATAAGCATCTGAATGCAGAGTTCCAAAGAATAGCAAGAAGAGATAAGAAAACCTTCTTCAGCGATCAATGCAAAGAAATAGAGGAAAACAACAGGATGGGAAAGACTAGAGATCTCTTCAAGAAAATCAGAGATACCAAGGGAACATTTCATGCAAAGATGGGCTCGATAAAAGACAGAAATGGTCTGGACCTAACAGAAGCAGAAGATATTAAGAAGAGGCAGCAAGAATACATGGAAGAACTGTACAAAAAAGATCTTCACGGCCCAGATAATCATGATGATGTGATCACTAATCTAGAGCCAGACATCTTGGAATATGAAGTCAAGTGGGCCTTAGAAAGCATCACTACAAACAAAGCTAATGGAGGTGATGGAATTCCAGTTGAGCTATTTCAAATCCTGAAAGATGATGCTGTGAAAGTGCTGCACTCAATATGCCAGCATATTT